>JAZKJV010001827.1:0-303135 GCA_037367405.1 Ottelia alismoides | reverse complement strand
TTTACATGCATGTCATGATTTATGGTGATTAATGGTGAAGTTTTTGGGCACACACCTACATGGTGAAGGCCCTTTTTTCTTTCAAAAAAATATGTTTTGATGAGGCTGGGACCAATGTCAGGGATACTATTCAAAAGTGGATAAATTTGCGATCAAAACCTCAACTTTTAGTTGGTATCCATTGCCACTTCGATATATCAATGGCATCTCGCAAGATATTGTTTGATATCTGGGAAATTGATATACATGGTATTATCGATATTGGATTTCTACTAATAATATTGGCTTTACTATATTACGACTTTTTAAGTCTATAATGCGTGTCCATTTTAGGTGGACACCCTTTTTTCAAAAATCATATTAGAATATAAAAGAACATGGATCCAACGATCTTTTATCTGGGTAAAGTAAAGTGGTCCAAGTAACAACACTTTGGGTGACTAAAGACTACCTAGTATTAGGCTGTTTTTGGACAATTTTCTAAATTTTACAACAATTATTTTTAGTTTACTTGTAAACCTGATGGTATAGGGAGGCCCGGCTCTCCATTTATTCCTTTTAAGTAATGTTACAAAGGTGCCCTTCATAGGGGATTCACATATAACGACAAATGTAAACAACAATATAACATAAAAATCTCTTGCAAGGTGCAACTAAAAGCATCAGCTGCTATGTATCCATCCAGCTCTTGAAAGTTCCATCAGTCTGTAGCTCCAGGTAATTTCCAGTTCCAGCTCTTGAAAGTTCCATCAGTCAGTTGCTCCAGGTGATTTCCAGTTCAGGCTTGATGATATGACCGTTCCCATTCCAACTGAATCCTTCTAATGCTCAGCAGATCCGATATTCTACTTTATATTTTAAAATTAATTGCTTCTCCAGTTGCAAACTCTTTATCTCCAAACAAGTTCGACACTTTCAAAGGAACATCATCCGACTCATTACTCATGCCAGTGCTAGTAACTCTATAATCCATTTTCCAACTGATAATATTGTAAGGATCAAAAGAATACACACACCTCTTCAAATACGCATCAGAGTATCTTGACTTCTCTTTATTATGCTTTCAACAAAGCCAATGCATTAGCCAACAGAAGCTGGCATCATCGACCTGTGTGAATGATGCCATAAGAACAGGCACAGGCAAGATGCCAGAACGTTAGAGAAAAGAGCCACTGTTAAAAAGAGCTCTCTTGTGCGCACAGCTGAATGATGTGTGCACTTCCAAAAAATTGTACGCAAAATGTTTTCATGAGTTTTCCCGTTTTCAGCCATCCTGCACCAGAGGATATGACATTACCATTGATTTGCAAGGGATGAGAATTAATAATCCCTGGATCAAGAAACTTAGTTGTTGTGCACACATCTTATAGATGCGTGCATCTCCACTTTATCTTGCATGCTTTAATTTGACCAGTTAAGTAAATACCAGATAAGAGAAATAAGAAGGCCCATTCCCAATGCAACATCTGCTAAAAGCTCTTAAAATGTAAAGTTCCAATATGTATCATGGCGATTATAGAGAGACTGATGTAAATATCACACTGCACATAACAGTACAGCCTCCATTAGCTGTCCCTAAAATAATCAATGCCAGACTAATCATTTTGTTCGTTATATTTAATATTTGCCATCAGTGGTCAGCAAGTCCCGAAGGCTCTTTTGGGTAGCTGTGGCCCATGAATGATCTTGAACAATAAAATTAGTACCCAAAGAAACTACTTGATTTCCAAGATCATCTGCAGTCGAGTTGCGTATAAAAGTCTAAACAGACATGCGATCATCCAAATGCGTTATTTAATATCCTTCAATTCCACCCGCAATCTATGTATGGTCCAAACGCCACAAGCATTTTTTTCTTCCATCTCTATCAAAACCTCTACCTCTGAATCGACTTCAACCCATTCTTTATCAAGCAGTGGTTGTTGACAAATTCTAAGCCCATCCACCATATCTCTCATCTTAATTTCATTTTTTTTCTCAATTTTCAAGTCCATCATACCCGTGATATTTCTAGTTTTTTGTATATCCATCTGGCTTGCTGGATGACATTGAATTCTATAATACAATGTAGGTGGAAAATGCCTTAAAAAATTGCAACATCTGTGTCCAGATGATTCAAGAGTGATAAGTCTTATCTGCAAACCTCATAGTGGGAGCTTAATGCATTGGGCTTCCCTTTTCCCATTACATAGTAAAATAGCAAGACCAATCATCTAAACAGTGAATACTAGCTAAGTTGATGATGTTTTTAACTAAATAATTTATATCATTTTTAGATCGTTCTTCACAACATGAGAATTGGAAATTGTATATCATGTTATGCGACTAAATATTGTACACTACCACAAATATGAATTTTATCCTTTATGTCATAAGGTTCATATTAACTCCACTCATCTAGAAGATGCTGACTTTTTATACAACAATAAAGAATATGTTTTACGTATAAAGGTTGAATGCACATATGTATAATTCGGTGCACATATAAATATTGGAGCCTGTGCCATACTTCACATCTCCCCTGGGGTCAAAATGATACCTTACATGGCCTAATTGAGGAATCAAGAGTGGAGAAGTAGAACATGAATGATGATCTAATCCTTTTCATGATGCACCAACATATTCTTTAGCAGCTTCTATTTCCTATCCGATGATAGAATGTCTGAAATTGTGCATGGATGGACATTTTAAATATTACAGTAATATACTGATGCAAATTTTCCTTTACTTTTGTTCAAGTTTTCATTTGGAGTTTGTTACTCGTAGATGGGGAAATCCATGGAGATGTTACCATGGAATAAATGCAGGTTGGCTAAAGTGGAGAGGAGCCTCTATTGTTCTTTGTGATAAGAAAATCCCTTTAAAAATCAAAGGAAAGTAATACAAAGCAACCCATGAGACCTGCTATGCTTTATGGATCTCAATATTGGCATGTGAACCATAGACATGCACAAAGAATGACAATAACAGAAAAAAATGCTTAGGTGGATATGTGGTCATACACGAAAAGATAGTTTTGGAATGCTGTGATCAGAAAGAAAGTTGGTGTAGCTCCGATAGAGGATAAGATGAGAGAAACTTGTTAATGACGGTTTGACCCTTTGCAAAGGAGGTCAATTGATGCACCAGGTAGAAAATGCGAGGTTTGGGATTTTGAGTTGGCTAAGGGAGGGCGAGGAAGGCCCAAGAAGGGTTGGAATAAGACCATTCGAAGGGATCTTAGTTATTTGGGATCTAAGCTTAAGAATGACCCAAGATAGATCTGAATGGAGGCAAAAATAATCCATGTAGCTGTCACTACTTAATATGGGAAAATGCTTTGTTATTGTTCATTAGGAGTTTGTTACTGGAGGAAGTTGCCAAATCGGAGTGGTATAGGAAATCATTTTACAAGAGATTTTGTTGACTTGCTAGATAGACCTTTGTTGAAATATGAAATAGAGATAAAAGTGTAGCAAACACCACATCAAAACATTGACACAAATGGCTCGAGAAGGTCAGGATGATCATCCTACACAGGAGAATTGATTTAATAGTCGTATTTTCTCAATGATCCTTCTTCTCAATGATTACAAGAGGTATGTAGTCTTATATATAGCCCCACCAACTCATACTGGTACCAATATAGGGCAATGTGGGACTAACCAAGAGAGTAGTGTAATTGAATTTTGGATAGACTTAATTATCCATTTCAAATATAAATTAACACTCCTCGAGATGTAGTTGTAAAACTCCAGCTTGTTACAGAAGAAAGCATTAACACCTCTTTGCTCGACACATCTGTTGAAGAAGAGTTGCGAGAAGGATCTTTTCAGGTGCTTGCCTAACATGGCTTGAGACGGTCAATGACCATCCTACATGGGATTATTGGTCTACTAGTCATACTTTTTAATTAATTCTTCTCAAGGATTAGATGAGGCAAGTGCTTCCTATATATAGACGCGTCGACTCACACTAATCCCAATATAAGGCAATGTAGGACTAAATAAGAGAGTAATGTAACGGGAACTCGGAGGGATTCAAATATCTATTTGAATATATAACCTAAAACTTCTTTTGATAGATCTCAAAATCGCATCTTATTACAAGCATTACCACATCTTACTTAACACATCTTCCGACTATTTGAAGGAAGAAGAGTTGCTAGATGATCTCTTCTGGTGCATGATCTTGGGATGTTCGAAGGTAGTGTGATAGCTTTTTCAAAGAGTAGTCCATCATGACCTTCTAGTCATAGGTCCGGCGTTGTCTTTTGTTGCAAGATTGGTGCCACTTCTAAATTTCTAGGAGGAACTAGTATTGGGAGATGAGGAGTTGCCGTTTGAGGTTTCTAGAAAACAACTTTGTGGCCGGATGACATGTAATATTGTGATGATTTTTGTGATGCATATGAGGTGCTAATTGGTGGAGGAGCTTGTCGTCACGATCGTGTTTGGACATATTCTTTGTACCCAAAGCTATTACAATATTTTATAGTTGTGCTTAGTGAAGGGAATGCCTTGGACCATATTAGGCAAACCACGCCTTTAATGTGAGTCTTCTGGAGAGAGTTGAGGTTGTACTCCTATTTTAAGTTTGAATGACAATGCCTAGAGGAGTTGGGTTTAGAGAGGTGGAGGAGGATAGTTAGAGATAACTACAATTCAGATGATTCATTGCATACATAACTTTCTCAGTTAGTTGCTTTGTAAAGACAATTTCAAAACTTTTATAAACAGATTAGACAACACATCTTGTAGAGGAAGAATACAATGTAAGAGGTTGCCATGCTAAAAGAATGGAAAACTTTAGGCCTCTATGTGGATAAAAGATTGAGAATAGGTCAGTGCAATAAGAGGTGGTCGAAAAAGAGGGGAGAATTGGAAATTGAACGAAGACAACACTCGCATTAGACTAGGATAGGTGGAGGCGATGCGAGCACTGTCTTTTTTTACGTGACGATTGGTGAGAGGAGGAATTACATTCATTTTGTGATGGTTTTACGGAATCATGTGCAAGGTAACTAACAGTCGGGAAAACACTGGTGGAGTTCTTCAAGAATTCTAGGAGTATACATGACCTCAATTAGAGGTGGTGTGGAAGTGGGGGGGGGGGGTAACAAGCTTTGGCCTGAAACATGTTAAGCATTTGATTTAGAGGGTGTGGGTTCGGATATGGTGATGTCATGGTTGAATCCAGAGGAGGAAACTTTAACTTTAATATGCTCAACCATGATTTGATTTAGCCACTCCCAAGGAAGATGCACCACTATGTGATGAGGGTAAAAACCGTGAGTTCATCACTAGCTGCTAAAAAAGCCCTAAACTAGCCCAAGTAGAAAGGACACCATGCCCATAAAGGCCTATCAAAACAGGCTCGACTAACAAACCCGAAGCTTGAGTAATCAATCATACCTGGAATCAAGTCAGATTTTTAGCACTAGTGCAAAAATCAGCTGAATATCCTGTCTTTTCAAGGAAAAATATGGGTGGCCTCTCAAGTCGGGACCCATCACAAAGATTAATTATGTAACATAAAATAATAGAAGGTTACAAGACTGCCATAATTACATCACAACTCGTTACATCACGCTTGCCACATCGAGCCTAATACCCTAAAATGTTCAACCACATTTTTAACATAAAAATCTTTGCCCTTAAAATGATGCTATTCCTGGCGCACCAAACAGATCACACCACAACGAAAGGAAGGGAGTTATCCTCATGCCCCATGTCGTAAATCAATCTTATATCCCTCCAAAATGTGACCCCATTTAGACATGCCATCCACGGAATACTGTCCCTTGCCCAAACCTCTGTCGAAAGTGGACAAGAGAAGAACATGTGATCCGCGTTCTCTTCAACCGCACCGCATTTGTTGCACCCAACATCCACCTCTCCCAACAGATAACCTCGACGAGCCTTCGTAAGAACCTTCCCCAACCAGAACAACCAAATGAAAACCTTAACGCAGTTTGGCACTCTACTCCTCCATATCATACTCGTGTCCACCACGTACTCATCTTGTGTCACCACCCCTTCATTCATAAAACAAGATACGCTTTCCTCACTGTGAATCTTCCGTCGTCCCACAAAAAATGGTCCCTGCCCGAAGTCGGTGCCTCGCATCTCGAGAACTCTATCTGTAAGGCAAGGAACTCTTCCACCCTTTGATCGGATAGCCCATAAGAGAACAATGAGGTCTAAGCCCCACCCCCCAGACTTGCCGCATTGTCGCTCCTCTGTCCCCCACCAACTGCAACAAACGTGAGTACCGCTCCCCCAACGCCCCATCTCCCGTCCAATCATCCAACTAGAAACGGAACCTCGCGCCATCCCCAAGCACTGGCCGCAACGAAGCAACAATCTACCACCGAAGTGATCCCCCTCCATAATGTCAACGACAATCTTCCTGGACTAATCTCCGACATATCTACCCCATATATTTTCCTCATCAATTTGCACACCAGATCATCAAAATTCCCCCATATCCAAACCACCCATTTGGCCATAAAACCTTGTTCATCTCATCTATCCGCATGACCCCGAGTCTGCCCTTCGTCTTCGATGATGTTACCTTATGCCAGTCCACCTAATGCATTCCTTTTCTGTCTTGGCGGCCATCCGCCCAAAAAAATATCCTCATCAAGGCCTCAATATTGTTCCGTACCCCCGTGGGCAACATACGCGTAGAACAGAAGAACGTGAAATCATTGAGAGAACATGCTTTAGTAAAACCAGCTTCCCTCCTCTAGAGAGTAAAGACGCCTTCCACCCCGCCAGCCGCACCTCCAATCTCTCGAGCAGAATCCTCCAATCCCTAGACCTCGATTTCTCCACCACCAGAGGGAGCCTCAAGTACATAATGGACAAGGAAGCAACTGTGCACCCCAGAATCCTCGAAACTCGCCTTTGTTGCACCTCCGAAAGGCCGAAGGAGACCACCACCGACTTCTCCCTGTTTACCACGAGCTCGTAGATATCCCCAAAAACATCCATAATATATGACACTCGCTAAATCCTCTCCAGATCATCCTAAAGAAACGACATCATATCATCCGCATAATGCAACAATGGGATGGAAATCTCCTCGGAAAATCAGAGCACCACTCCCCCTCGATCGCCAACCTCATCATCACAGCCAGAGCGTCGGCCACCAACACGAACAGGAGCAAGGCCAACATGCATCCCTGCTGGATACCCTCTGCAGTTGGAAAAAGCCCCCCTTCAGCCTCCCATTAACAAATAATGCAAGGGATGCCGTAGTAATGCATCTCTTGATCCACACGATCCACAACTCAGGAAAACCCCTCTTCTCCAGCGACACCCTTAAGAATCTCCAGTGCACACAATCGTACGCTTTCTAAAAGTTAAACTTCCAGAGCACCCATTTGGTCCCGCTTCTCTTCCAATCAGTGCCAATCGCTGACGTCAGAACCATCCCTTCTATCATCGCTCTCACTGGAACAAAAGCTGACTACTCACGCAAAATAATCCCATGCTACACCTTTCGTAACCGGCTTGCAAGGATCTTCAACACCACCAAGTAAATACATTGGAGAATGCAATAGGTCTGTGATCTTCCACACTAATTGGGGTGTCCTTGGGTAATAAAAAGATGAGCGTCTTGTTTAGCCTCTTGAACCCCTTGTTTCCCGCTATAAACTCCTCTAACACCTCCATGATGTCCTTTTTGACGGTCCCGCATAACTTCTTATAAAAACCACTGGGAACCCATTCGGTCCCGGAGCCCCATCCACATTTAACTGGAACAACACACGTATGGCCTCCTCCTTCGAGAACTCCTCAACAAAAGCCTTCGAATTGTATTCTGCAATATGCAAGACCCCTCTCCCCTGCCATCCTTAACCAGCACGAGCCTTCCACCCGCCAAAGTCCCAAAAATACGACCGAAACGTCGAACCCACCTCCTTGTCCCCCTCTACCACCACTCGGCTCACATTCACCGAATGAATCAAGTTTCGATGCCTTCTCCCACTAGCCATGGCCCACTGTATGAAGAACTTCGTGTTCACATCACCCTCCCTCAACTAGCTTTGCATGGACCTCTGCCTCCAGCTGACCTCCTCCTTGTCCTCTAGAAGAATCTCCTCCAAGTGACATCCCCTAACCAACACCTCCTCGACTGTCAGAGTCCTCTCATCCTCCAACCTATCTAACCTTCTTACCTCAGCTTGGGCCCTCATTTGTCAACACCTCATCGGCGTGCGATTCGCCTGATTGAACCCCATCAGGTGACCTCTGAGCGCTGCCAGCTTGGCAGCCGACCTGCATGCGGTGGACCCCGAAGGACTGCATTCCTCCAAGAAGGCCTCCACTTATTCCTGAAAACCCTCCTCCAAAAGCCAGACCCATTCAAAGCGGAAGAAAGACCGAGGGCGAATCACCCCACCAAAGGACCAGAGTAGCGGCATATGATCCGAGTGCGCTTGCGGCAAGGCGCGAGCCTTCGCTAACATGAAAACGACTAGGGCCTCAACATACAAAAGGAACCGATCAATGGGAGACCTCGACCTCATGTTGCGCCAAGTGTAAATACATCCCACCGCATTGATCACCTGAAGGCCAAGCTCCTCCACAGTACCCAACAACTTAGCCGAGCCAACTTCCCTTCCCCCTCGCCCCCAGACTGATCCTCAGAGAACATCGTCACGTTGAAGTCCCCCACAATAACCCAAGTCGCATCGCGAGCCACCAACCTTGCACAATGCATCTCCTCCACAAGCCAAGAAATGCCAACACCATTCGTCGAGCCATACACATTTGTAACTAGAACCCTTCATCCATCTGCCTTCCTCCTCAGCAATGCCTTAAGTAAAAAACATCCCGCGGTACCTCCCTGATTAGTTGGTCCAATTAGTCGACTCGACAAGGTGGCTGAGTTGACTAGCCCAAATTGGTCAATAATCGGGTCTAACTGATTACTTGGGAGAGCAGTCAGGTTAGTCGACCAACTGCTTGCTCGATTTTTGCTTAGATTTTTTTTTGATTTTGTGTCCGACCCGACCCCACCCGAATACTCGAATAGGATTTAAGAGAGCTTACTGTCAAACAGAGCTCCCTCGTCAACCGCACCTGCTCGACACCCGGCACCCCAACGTGCACCTCGCCTCCACTTCTGCCACCACATCACCACGGACTGTCTCTCCTCCGACTCCGATCGAAGGACCATTTGCCTAATCATCACCGGCCTCAAGGGAAGTCCCAATTCTTGCCAAAGGTCTCCTCTGAGCTTTTCCAACACCCAATTGAGCCACTTAGGTTAATTTTTTTTGCTTTTTTTTCTTTTCTGAACTTTTTGTTACTTGTTCAAGTTATATGTTAGTTATATCGGGTAAGCATATGTTCTCCAACCGAGCCACAGTATGCATATGTTCTTCAAGTTACATGTTTTTGTTTTCTTAGTTATATCAATTTATGAGTTGTATCAATTTGTTTTTGTTTTCATTTTTCGGTTAGAACTTCATGTTACATGTTTTAAATTAAGCTTGTTCTAAATTCTCTGTTGGAATGTTTATCTAGGTCAATGTTGAATACATTTCATAAATGTTGTTTGAGGTTTTCTCTTTCCATCCACTCCTATATATGCATCAATGAGGGACGGAAGTTCCATTGAGTAAGTGGAAACCCATTTAGTTTCAATTACTAATTCGGCATCTTATTCTTTATGTGAGTTAAAGTCGTTGATGCATTTATTTGTTTCTTTGTTCGCACATAAAACCCTTTTCTCCCTAGATTTTATTTGATGCAAGAATTTGATATGAGTACATAGTATTTGAAGTAATAATATATTGTCGAGTTACTTGAGTAATTAATGTAATTAATTTTAATATTTTATAGTAATTGATTTTAAAAGTTAGTAACTTGCTTATCTCGCCAACGCAGGCGGCTTTTATCCGTGGCCGACATATTTCCGATTGCTTCGCTGTGGCCTCTGAGATGGTTGCGACGTGGAGGAGGTCTAATGCTAAGGGGATACTTTGGAAGATTGACTTTGCTAAGGCGTATGATTGCCTTGACTGGCGATTTTTGTGGTCGGTTTTGAGGCGGAGGGGATTTCCTGCGGCGTGGATCTCGTGGATGCGGCGATGTGTCTCTACGGCCTCCCTCTCCATTTTGCTAAACGGCACCTCGGTGGGGGGATTCTTCCAGCCACGGAGGGGGGTGCGTCAGGGGTGCCCTCTCACCCCTCTTCTCTTTGTATTGGCGGCTGATGTTCTACCTCGAATGATTGATGGTGTGGCTGCGGCGGGCTTGACTCGGGGTTGTTATATCGGGGAGCTCCATGTCCCAATTATTCAGTTCGCTGACGACACTTTATGCTTTGTTGAGGGGGGTCCCGCGGAGGTGTCCGGTATGGCCACTACTATGCAACTCTTCAGTGAGGCCTCGGGACTCTTGATTAATGCGTCAAAGTCTAAAGTGGTTCCTTTCGGCATGTCGCAGGCGGAGGTTCCGGAATGCGCTCAGCTCCTGGGTTCCAGCCCCTCTACTCTCCCTTTTGACTATCTTGGCCTACCCCTTGCTGTCGGCCGTGTTCGACTCCGCGATTGGAAGGTTGTGATGGAGAAGATGGAGGCCCGCCTCGCTGGATGACGAGCGGTTTTATTGTCCAGGGGCGGTTTATTCTTCTAAAAGCCGTGCTATCCTCTATTCCTATTTATTTTTTCTCGGTCCGTGGTATGCCCAAGGAGATTCGCTTGCGTTTGGAGAGGTGTATGCGTGGGTTCCTGTGGGGACGAAAGGGGAAGGGAGAAGGGGGGTTCACCTCGTGGGGTGGGAGGTTGTTTCTCGGCCCAAGCGGATGGGGGGCTTGGGGGTCAGGCGACTGGAGTTGGCTAATGATGCTCTATTGCTTAAGTGGGCTTCTCGAGTGTGGGGAATGAGGAGAATTTTATGATTAATGTCCTGCGGAAATTGCTGGGCGCGGATTTGCTGGGCAGCAGTAGGGGCAACTCGCTTTGCCGCCTATCTCCATTCTGGCGTGGCGTGATCAATGTTTTTAGGCAAAATTGCTCGTTTTTTAAGCCAGTGCTGGGCAACGGGAGTTCCTTCCGCTTTTGGACCGATGACTGGTCCGAAAGGGGTGCTCTCAACGTGGTGTTCCCACGTCTTTTTGCCTTGGTCGAGGATAAGGAGGCGTCTGTGGCCTCGTACTGGGCGAACGGCTGCTGGAGCCCTCGGATCGCTGCGAACTTGTCGGATCATCGGTTGGATGATTTTCTGTTGTTAATGGCTCTGCTTGTTGATGTTGCTCAACCGAATATTGGGCGGGACCACTGGGCCTGGAAGGATGGATCTTTCTCTTCCCGTAAGGCGTACTCTGCTCTCGCTCTTACCCATAATGCCGATGACGATATCTTGGTGCGTGACTGCAGATTCTTGTGGGGCCTCAAATTACTTGAGCGCATTGGCATCTTCTTATGGCTTCTTCGGAGGGGAAAACTATTGACTCGTGATCGGTGTGCAACTCTTTTTCCGAACGTTGGCTCGATGTGCGACCTCTGTGATGCGGAGCGGGAAACTATTTCTCACCTCTTCTTCGAGTGCGGCACTGTTCGTGGTCTTTGGGATGATATTCCTTGGTTCAACGCCGTCTCCTTTCCTGCTTTGTGCGAGGCTTGGTTAATTCAAGGGGCAGGGAAAGGAGGCTTTTACTTGATCCGATCACAAGGTTGTGGAGCATATGGCTGGGGAGGAATGAGGCACTATTTGCGGCTCAACGGTTCTACAGGGAGAACATTTCTTTGCGTGCTAAGCGTCTTCTGGAGGATTGGACCCAGGGGTTGGTCTGCTGTGGTTGTATGGGGGATCCAGTGCTTGTGACTACCCGCTCGGGTAGTCTCTTTTGTTTTTCCTCTCTATCTTCTCTGTAAAAACTGTTTTCTTTTTGTTTTTAATATATTGGGGTGAACACCGTCGAGTGCTTCCCCCTTTTTTGAGCGTAAAAAAAACTTGCTTATGTAGTTATTTCAAGTGTGTTAACTTGTGAGTTTGTGACTATGTAGATGGATACACCTCTAGCGAACTTCGCTTCCGGTAGCCAGTGTTGCAATAGTCAGTCGACTATCCCGAATAGCCGGTTCGACTATGCGGTGCGGGGTGGGGGGGTCTCCGACTGAACAAACCTCTAGTCGGTCAATAGTCGACCCGACCGAATAGTCAGGCGACTATTCGGCCGACTGACCTGATTATTCGGCCGACTGGAGTTTGACTTTTGATATTTTATTTTTTTTATTTTCAGTTTTCAAATTTATAGGTTACATTTTACCACAACATTGCCACAAATGTCAAATTCTATATATCTATTATGTTGATTGGCACTTTTATCTTGGATTCATGTTAACTAATGACCATATATGTATAAAAATATAAGAATATATGTAATAAATAATTTTTATATTAAAAAATACAAAACCGAATAATTCCGAATAGTCGTCCGAATAACGATTATTCTCTATTCAGTGACCCCTCCGACTGAATAATAAATACCGTCTTCTACAACACTGTCGGTAGCAACTCGTCTTTTTACGTGCCGTTAGGATCAACTAATTCTGCATGGTAATATGATTACCTTTGGAACTATGCAGATCCGAATACGATTACTTGTAGATTTTGCAAGAAGGTTGTCAAGGGAAGCGTGTACATGTTCAATCAACATCTAGCAAGAGGTATAGTGGTTGCATGTCCCAAGGTGAACGAAAAGACAGAAGATGATCACGTACCTTGATGACGTTGCCATGAAGAAGATCTAGAAAGACGTTGATGTTCACGAGATGAGAGAGAAAATTGATATCATCAGAGATGTGGGTTCGGTGAAGAGATCACTAATATCCGACTCCTTGGAACCGAACATCTTAGCGGAAGGGTCATCACAGATGACCATAAAAGATGCATTCTCCAAGGATCATCGTGATAGGGTTGCCTCATATATATATATATCCAATTTTGCATATACTTCGGTAATTCCTTTTAATGCATTGACGACAAAGCCCTTCATGCAAATGGTGGGGGCAATAGGGAAGTACATGCCTCGACTAAAGACTCCCACGAGGTATGAGCTCAGTGGTCCATTTCGAAGAAGTCAATGAAGAAAGTGCATGATGATTTGCAATGTCATCGTGATACGTGGAAATCGATGGGATGCTCTTTGATGACTGATGCGTGGACAACCATGCGAGGAAGGAGCATCATCAATTTCTGTGTCAATTGCACCTTGAGTACTTCATTTTTGAAGTCCATAGATGCCTTATATGAGGCTCACACAATGGAATACATCTTCAAGCTGGTGGAGTTTCTGAATATAGTGGGAGTGGAAAATGTGATTCAGATTATGGCGGATAATGCATCTGTCAATGTAGCAATGGGAAGATTCGTGCTCACAAAATATATACAGATTTGGTGGACTCCGTGTGCTGCACAATCCATTGATCTTGCTTTGGAGGAGATAAGCAATGCGACGAAGGTGATGAGTGCAATCACAAAGGCAAAGAGGCTCACAATGTTCATCTACTCTCATACCGAAACTCTTATTAGTCTTATGCTTAAGTTCACCAACAAGAGAGACATTGAAAGGCCCATGCAAACAAGATTTGCAATCACTTTTCTCACTCTTGAGAGCTTTAATGAGCAAAAAAAGGCAAGTCGAGATTAATGTTTTTCTCAAAAGAGTGGAGGAAGTACAAATGATACAAAACCAAGAAGGGAGACGCAACGAATTTCATAGTCTTCAGCCATGCATTTTGGAACCACACTATACATGCTATCCGAGTTTTCACACATTTGGTTCATTTATTGCATATGGTTGATGCAGATTGATGCCCATCCATGGGCTTTGTCTACAGAGGACTTGAAGAGGCCAAGCATGAGATAATTGCATCTTCAATGGCATGGAGTCGTTTTACAATTTTTTGTGGATGCTATATCAAAGACCAAAGGAATACTCGATATGCCATTGCGTCTAATGGCTTATTATTTGAACCCATTCTTCTTCTACAAAAACTCTCGTGGTGATTTGGATATTGTGGTTATGAGATGTTTCAAGGACTGCATAGAAAGATTTTATCCAGATTTGGATATACAAAATGCAATCACCATAGACGAGCTTTTGGCATACAGGCTTGGTCCAGGAGATTTGGCAAGCCATTAGCTGTGAGACAGAGGATGACAATTACGATCCATGTATATCGGTCATTGTTTTAAATCATGTCATTCGAATGATCGTTTATGTTATTAACTTAGCCAATTCTCTATTTTAATAGCTAATTGGTGGTATAACCATGAGAACGACACGTCTCATTTGAAAGCCATGACCATCAAGATCTTGAGCTTGACGTCTTCTTCCTCTGGATGTGAGCGTAACTGGTGTATATTCAACTCGGTAATGTTTCCACTCCACCTACCCAATTTGATTAGTAATATTAAAAATTAAAATAGTAATGGATATAAATATGTATTTTGATGTTCAGATCCATACTAATAAGAGAAACATGTTGGAGACGTAGAGGCTGAATGATCTTGTGTACGTGCGTTTCAATTCCAACATGTAGGAACGTCGAGTTAAGAAAGAAAGAGTTCCTTTTTCGTCTTGTGATCGTGTACACTTGGGTGAATGGATCGAAGATGTCCATGCTCAAGGCGAGGATGTTTTTCCAGATTTTGGATTGACCTGGAGTACTGTAGCACATGTTGTTGGTGCCGAAAAGAATTTGGAATCAGGAAGGAACCAGTGAGGTGAACGTGGTAGGAGAGCTTCATCTTCGAGCTCAAATGCTACGTCGATGAATGACGAGGAGTTACATCTTGAAGACATAGATGAAGAAGAAGGCGATGATGAAGAAGAGCTTGAATTGGATGATGAGACATTGAGTATTGACTTGTCTTATTTGCTATTTGTATTATTTTTTTGGGATGTATTTATTTTTGAATATTTGCTTGTGCTATGTACCAAACATTTTGTTCTTAATTTGCTTCATTTTTTCTTTTTTTTTACTATAATAACTTTTCTTTAAAGATCTTATAAATATGTAAATGGCTAAATATATGAATATATATGAGGATATATGTATTGAAAATTGATTTATATATTTAAAATAATAAAAAATTCAAAATCGACTAATGCTCGACTAAATTCGATTACTCCTGATTGCCAGTTAGTCCTTAATCAGTGACGCTGCCGATCGAGTACCGAATGCCTACTTTTGCAACTTTGATTTTTAGAACTATTTTAGCTACATGGTAATCATGGCATTTACTATAAAAAAGAACTTGGTGAAGACAATCATCTTGCCATGACGACAATCTCGAAGTTAGAGAATTGTCTATGTTGAGAGTTTTATGTTCATGTATATATTTCCCACTCCTCATTTTGTTTGTCCTCTTTATGCATTTTTTCATGGCCTCTCAACTCTATATAAGAGAGCAATAGGGCACCATAGAGTAATAAGTTCTTTTTTCCCAATATGGTAATAAAGCGATGATCCTAAACTGGGGCACTGAAACCCTAACCCTAGACCTACACCACCCGCCTTCTTCTTCTCCCTCTCCTCTATCTCGGTGCCGCCCCCGCCCCTCTCTCTGCCATCTTTACGGCACAACCGCCCCTCTCCTCTATCTGGCGCTGTCGCCACCCCTATCTCTGCCTTCTTGGGGCCGTCTCCCCTCCCCTCTCCCTTCAACGTGCTACCAGTCAACAAATGGGGGGTGTTGCTTGTTGCGACTGCCTAAGGACCTTGAGGTGGTCTGATTCATCGATTTGTGTGGGGTTTTGACACCCTACACGATCTGATTTTGCTCTGAAATACTAAAATCAGACTACTGCAGTCACTTCTCGCACCTATGTGAAAGAAAATAGTAAGGGAATGGTTGCGGATCGAGCCTACACCCATAACTATCTCCCTAATGTACGTATGAACACATTTTGATCCTCTGTCTACGATCTCGTCATGTCATTGTCAGACAATATATCCGAAAATCTTAGTGATATTACATTTACAGGTGCTTTCAAAGATCCTGCACCCGTTGTCAAGATGGATGGCATGAATTACGAGTTATGGGTAATGCAATTCATGAGTTTGATGCAGAGTCATGAAAAGAAACACATCCTTACACATGATGAGCCGGAGGTCAAGATGGGAATCCATGCCTCATAGGAGGCAGATGACGCTTATGCTCGAGTATGGCTATTTGGAATCGTATCTGTAGAGATAGCCAATGACATATTGAGCTAGCCTACTATGAATGCTATGTGGGTTATCCTCGCTATTACATATTCTCAAGCAAGGAATTAGTCAAAGATTTTGCAGCTTCAAAACTACATCTTCTCGACTAAATAGAATGGTCAACCTCTACACAAGGTGTATACCTCTCTCGGAGGTTATGTTTGAGAGGCTACATGGCTACATACCATTGACAACCACACTTGAGCAGTTGAAGGTGTATCGCGATTCAATGATGACTGGGGTGTTTATGGTATTCTTTGACCCAGAATATGATGCAACTCATTCTCAGATACTACATATTCTATTATACCTCCCATGGTGGAGGCATATCAGAGTCGTCAACTCAACATCTCCTCAGCCCCTACTGCTGCTCAGACTTCAGCTGCTATGGCTGCTTCTTGTGGGAGAGGTGGTTCTTATCCATTCAAAGGAGAGGGGGCTCCCATGGGCGTGGATCTCAGCGGTCACGCTAGTCCTGCAATTATCTCAGCTTTCCAACCTTGGGTTTCCACCATCTGCATGATTTGTTGAGCAAGCTCCACTCGCTACCAAGACATGAGGCTCTACAGATCAATGTTTTAATGAGCTTGTTGCACACATTTGGGAGATTATGCCATTTGCAGATGCTTCCCAGAGCTCTTCTTCTGGTCCATCAGACTTTGATGCTTCTGCATCCACTCGTGTTACGTGTACTACCTATGCATATACTAGTCAGTACAGGCCAGATATTTCAGAACGGATAATGGATTCTGGTGCCTGACACCACCTGTATAGAGATTGCTCACCGTTCAATAGATACAATCTTGTTCAGAATGGTAGGTCTGTAGTGATTGCTGATGGGATGCATTCTCCCATCACAGGTCAGGGGAAGGTTTTCATGGCTCCCTCATCGCAATTATAGAATGTTTTTCATGCACTAGAATTCTCAATGAATATATGATCTATAAGTCAAATTACAAAAGACCTACATTGTTGTACCATATTTGACCAAACTTCCCTTGTTTTTCAGGATATACCCACGATCAGGGTGATTGGACGTGGCTGTGAGCATGAAAGCCTTTATCGACTGATCCAGACTCTGTATGCTGGTGCTGGTTCGCTTTCTTGGGGTTCTCAATTATCATACACATGGCATCTGCGATTTGGTCCCCTTCCGCTGTCAAAGATATGGCATCTTGTTCCAAGGGTTTCTGTCAGGTCTGAGTTTCATTGTGAGGTATGTCAACTTCAAAAACATCATCGGTCCAGTTTTCCAAGTCGCCTTAGTCGTAGTAGTCCGAGTCTATTTGAACTTGTTCATTTTGACATTTGGGATCCTAGTCGTGTCCTTGATCATCAGGAACACATGTACTATCTTGTGGCTGTTAATGATTTCTCCAAGTTGTCGTGAGTCTTTTTACTTAAGAATAATTTGATGCTAGCATTATAATTCAAAACTTTTTTCATGGAATATGCAACGTTTTCTCAGCTTTAATAAAATATGTTCCGTCAGATAATGCTTTGGAATTTTGTATAATTGTTTTAGCTAAGTTTTTCAGTTCACGTGGGATTGTGCATCAGATTTCCTGCCTTTATACATCACAACAGAACGATGTTGAATAGAAGCACCGTCATCTATTAGATATCACTAGGACTCTTCTTATTCAGAGTCGAGCTCTTCACTCTTTTTGGGGAGATGCTATCATGACTACATGCTACCCAGTCAATCACATACCTTATACTATTCTTGGTGAAAAGGCTCCTTTCTCTCTTGCGTTTCATGAGAAAGAATTATTTTCTGTTACCCCACGAGTTTTTGGGTGTATTGCCTTTGTTCATCTTTTGTTTCCTGGTCATGATAAGATTGCACCTCGGGTTGTCAAATGTATGTTTGTGGGTTATTCTCCTACTCATAAGGGCTACAGATGCTTCGATCCCCTCCAACGAAAGTACTATATAAGTGCTAATATTATTTTTGTGTCCATTATGTATTGCACTCCTACAAGGGATATGTTAAGTCCGTCTGAGCCTGGAGAGGTCCTTCCACCACCTCCCACCTCCATACTCGATGCTCCCCAGCCTTTCCCAACATCGAGCACGCTTCGTGTAAATTCTG
Source organism: Ottelia alismoides (assembly GCA_037367405.1). Lineage (NCBI taxonomy): Eukaryota > Viridiplantae > Streptophyta > Magnoliopsida > Alismatales > Hydrocharitaceae > Ottelia > Ottelia alismoides. The sequence goes on along the minus strand of JAZKJV010001827.1, from coordinate 284,821 downwards.
AGAACTTGGTTTCTACTAATGGCACTAGTAGGTTGAATGTTGAACATGATATGATACATGATGACGACAAACATGAGGATGATACGGGATGGCCAATTGTACTACGGAAAGGGAAACAAGCTTGTACAAAGTACCTGCTAGCAAGACATGTGTCTTTGAATAAACTGTACATGACTTACTGAAAATTTGTATTGGGACTATCTGCTATTGAGATCCCACGAACATACCAAGATGCCTTTAAAGAAAGCCAGTGGAGACTAGCGATGGAGGAAGAGATGGATGCTTTTCAATCACGTCGGACATGGACACTTGTTACAACTCCATAAGGAGCTTTTGTTGTCAGTTGCAAATGGGTCTTCACTGTGAAGCACATGGCAGATGGTAGAATTGACATATATAAATCCATGCTTGTTGCCAGAGGCTTTACACAGACATATGGTGTGGATTATAGAGACACATTCTCCCCTACCGTGAGACATTATACCCTACAAATCATGTCCTCTGTAGTTGTTGTACGTGATTGGGCTCTTTTCCAACTAGATGTCAAGAATGCATTCTTATACGGTGGGCTTGCTATTGAGGGTGTTATGTATGTAGGTTACATAAGGCCATTTATGTATTTAACCAGAGTCCCAGGTCCCAGGGCCTGGTTTTAAAAGCTCTTAGATCTAACAGAGATGATTCTGACGATCCACTTCAGATCACTCTTTATTTGTACAAAAGACACAACAAGGTACAAAGGCTATCTCCGTGCATGTTGATGACATTATTGTCACATGTGACGATATTCAAGGGGTAGCCGGGGCCAGGAAATTCCTATATCAACAATTTGTCACCAAGGACGTGGGAGAGTTGATGTACTTTATAGGCCTAGAATGTGCCAGAAATAAGCAAGGCTTGGTAATGACACAAAGAAAATATGTGATAGATGTACTTCTAGAAGTTGAAATGATAGGGTGCAGACCAACATACATACCTATGGATTCAAGTATGAAGCTACATGAAGACGTCACTGAGGAAGTGGACAAGCGAAGATACAAAAGCTTGTAGGAAAACTACTTTATGTCACCACTACCAGGCCTGATATTTCTTTTGCAGTTAGTAAAGTCAACCAGTTCATGGAACGACCACGATAGGTGCACGTCGATGCAGTCTATATGATCCTCAGATATTTGAAGTCATTACCATGAAATGGCTTATCATTCAGTAGGACTACCTCGTTATCCATCTCTGGCTATGCAGACACAGATTATGCTATAATCTGGGTGCTCTAAAGATATGAAATCTACCTTAGGTTTCTACATTTTTGTTGGAAATTCACTCGTGTCATGGAAAAGCAAGAAGTAAGTGGTTGTCGCTAGATCCGGCACAGAATCTGAAATAGAGCCATGGCTCAGATCAATGCTGAAATGATGTGGGAAGTATGTTCTTTCTGACCTCCACAATAGTGTGACTCCCTATGTAGCTAAAGTGCGGCAATCAAGTAGCATTGTTCATTGCCAATAGTCCAACATTTCATGAGTGAACAAAGCACATTGAAGTAGAGTATCATTTTAATCGTGATTTTGAAGCCAACGGTAAGAAGCATATTCTTACCGAAGATGAGACGGTAGAGAAGACTGGGATATATGCCTCGTGGGAGGCTGATGACTCTTATGCCAAGGTTTGGTTGTCAGGCACACTGTCGATGGAGATTGCCAATGATGTCCTCCATCAGCCCACTGCCAAGGCAATGTGGAATATTCTGACCGCTATGTATTCCCAAATGCGGAATGAGACCAAGATGTTACAGCCTCAGCATGATATATTCACAATGAAGCAGAATGGCAGGCCACTTCACTCATTGTACACGTCCCTAAGAGGGATGTTTGAGAAGTTATACAGTACCATACCCCTCACGGCGACACCTGAGCAACAGAAGACGTTTCGAGGTAGCCCGCTTTCAGATTTTGGTCGATGCAATTATTCCTCCAATAGAGGATGTTTACCGGCGGCTTAGCCGCCTCTCTATTTCTTCCAGCACTTCTACTCCACCCCCATCGACGATGGCAGTATCGCGTGGGAGAGGTGGTCAGTCTTCTGGTCGTGGACGTGGACCCAGTGGTAGGGGTGGTCGCTTTCACCAGCCATGTTCATTCTGCCATCGCACATGCCACTCAGAGGAGACATGCTACTCTAAGCATGGGTTTCCAGCATCAGTACGTGTAGCCGACCATGTTCTGCCCCAGTCAGCATCCACGGCTGATAACTGATTCGAGGAGCTTGTGGCACGTCTACGAGATATTACGCCACAATCATCTACTGATTCTCCTGGTGGATCTTCGGATGTTGCTGCTATAGCTTCTGCTAGTTCGTCTGCTGCTGCTAGTACCTCAGGTAGTGCTACTGCCTTTACATCTTGTCATGATATATCTGATTGGATTATAGATTCTGGTGCCACCCATCACCTTTGCCGCGATAGAGAGACTTGACTCCTACAGGGACATCCCACATGGCCGCTCGGTGCAGATAGCAGATGGTACTCATTCTCCCCTTGTTGGATAGGGGGAGGTTTTCGTATCACCTTCTATGCGCCTACAGGATGTCCTACATGCTCCTGAATTCTCCATGAATCTGTTGTCTATTAGTAAGATTACGAAGGATTTGCACTGTCGTGCTATATTTGACCCCTCATCTCTTATTTTTCAGGACATACTAACGGGCAGGGTGATTGGATGTGGCTCTGAGCAGAATGGTATTTATCGGCTGGTCCGGAACTCCTATGCTGGCGTCTCTTCTCATTCCGTCGGACCAGTATCTCCTTACATATGGCATATCCGTTTTGGTTATCTCCCTCTCCAGAAAATGAGACATTTACTGCCTCAGATCTTCTCCCAATTCATCATTTCGGTGTGAAGCGTGTCAGTTAGGAACAGGGATCGCCATATCGCGATATATCGTCGATATATCGGCGATATATCGGTATCGACAGGTCACCGATATATCGCCGATATGGACGATATCGGGTATCGACAGGAGAAAATGCCTAATGGATACCGGGTTTCGGCGATATGCGTCGATATATCGCCGATATATCGGCGATATATCGGTATCGACATTGTATCGAAACGATATCGATATTTCCTTCCTTGGTTAGGAAAGCATCATCGATCTAGGTTTCCTAGTCGTCAGAGTCGGTTTGTTGGAATATTGGAGAGGAAAGCTGGTTGTGTTTAAAGTCATGTGCTTCTTGGTGTTGTCAGTCGTCCCAATGTTCTACCTACCTATGGAGCATAAAGATTACTGGGTATTCTTATTTGTTGTTGGTGTTGTCAGTCGTCCCAATGTTCTACCTATGGAGCATAAGATTACCGGGAATTTAACTTATGTTGGAAGGATAATTCGAAGGTTCATTTAGACTCCCTTTGGTTAGGAGAGTAGGGGAGGGATGTTGATCACTTGGATCAAGGTCCGACCTTTAATATAAAAAGGGTTAGGGCTCTTAAAGATTAATGATATGAATGAAGCATTGCATATGAAGGGAGTAGTTTGAAATGTGGGGTTATAGTGATGTTTCTCTATGCATAAAGCTCTATGTTATGTATAATGTTATTGTTAGAGTATGCATCAACATGTGGGTAATTGGATCCCTCCAAAGTTCAATTACCACATCCCTCTTATGTTTAGTCCCACATCAGTTATTTGTAGGACTTGGAGATTCAATGGGAGCTATATAAGAAGCCCCATGCCCCTTGTATCAGTTGAGAGAAAGTGAATAGAAGAATCATCCCTTAGAGGCGTTCTCCCGTGGTTTCATCCGCTCTTCACATAGTAGGGTTCCACGTAAAATCCCGGTGTTCTTCCACTATTCTTTATTACTAATATACTTCCGCATTATCATTTTCTACATGGCATTAGAGCGTATTTCTACATGGTATCAGAGCACATTTCTACATGGTATCAGAGCGGGTTCGATTCTCGAGGATTTACTTTATGTTCGTGATTTATTCGAGATGCGTTATTATAAAAAATCCAATTTTGGTTGTTCCTTCTTGAATATTTATTATTGAAGATTTGTTCATTTATCTGCTTAAATTTTGAGAAGAGTTTTAGGGTTTTTTTCAAACCCTAAAATCTGCAAGACAACGGTGCCATGATTGAAATTTCTGAAGTTCGAGATCTGTCCATGTTCAATATCATTCAAGTTAGATGCAAAAAAGTTCTTGGGTTCAGTTTATAAAACCTTAACTATACATGTTCTGAATATTCTCTATGGTAGTGGGAAATTTCCAGGTCGATGTTTGCAAGCCCTCTTCTTCATGGATTCAAATTCATTACACAAGCGGAGCAAGAAGATCTTCATGCTTTACACGATTTGATTGCGATGCTCTCTCAGATTTGGCTGAGAGCGCATCTTGCAGACACGAAGATGGGTTCACCCTTGGAACCCATCTATTGCATATTGAAGGCATTGATTTGAACACATTTTGAAGAAAATCTAGGGTTTTCTCGAAACCCTATTTTTATGTGACATCAAGTATCTGTAGGCAGTGCCATGTGACGACAATATGTGAAATCCTTGAAGATGGTGACCTGCAGCGAAGTCGGCTGAAGTCCTCTCGTAGCAAGGGGTTCAATCAGAACCCCATCTCTCCTGTTTTGGAGATATGCTGTCGTGATGGGAACCATATTTCGAAGAAGACAACTTAAAGTCGTACCCTCCTCTAGGTGGTAGCAATCAAGCGCACAAAGCCCCTCGAGTCCATCATCAGTTCTAACGGTGTAAATTTCCATCGATCGGACCTCTTCCAGGAGAAATCATGCCCCGCATACGATGCTCCAACCTCACTTCAATGTCTCTCCAACATCTATAGTCGGACCCTTTCGTGCACAATACTCATCACATAGAAGTGAGTTCCCATTGGGGAACCCTAGTGATGCAGGTGCGGGGAGTATACGAATGCCCCCTCTTTAGCCTCCAAGAGTCGCGGGGCGATGACAACGACGAGATTCGAAGTCGCAACTCCAACCACATATCGAGGCGCCTTTGCCTCTCCGATCACCGTGCGGTCTTTCATAGGCAACGACAATCTCACGAAGAACCCATAGAGGCGAAAGAGGCGGAAGAGGGCTCCCTCGATGGGAACCATAAATAGCTACAACTTCCATTTTCGGGTGAGATGATTTTGACCCATTGAAAATTTTGTTTTTATTTAGAAAAGGCTGATAGGGAGAGGAGTATTCTGGGCCCAACCACGAGCCACCATTTTTTAAAAGGGGGAGTTATATTTGGGCCCTATTTGGGCCGTGTTAAAAAAAGAGATTTATTTGGGAAAAAGCAAGCATACAAAAAAGGAAAAAAACCATACACAGATTTTTTTTAAAAGGGGAGACATCTATTAAAAAGGAAACAGTCAAAGGAAAAAGTTTCTTCTAAGATTTGGTTTTTCCCCAATTTAGGTCTTCTTCCAACTTGGTCGATGCCATCTATTCTGACCAGTATTGGAGGAAGGGGGATTATTATATAGAGTTCTACATATCATATTCTCTCGTTCAGATTCCAGGCTAGATTTCAGACTTTATAGTTCAGTTTTAGACTCTACAGTTTAGATTTCGACTCTATATTTAGATTGTTTTCAAAGTCTACTGTTTGATGCGCACATGTATGCGATCATTATTTGAGAGGTCCCTAATCTTTAATTTGGACTCAAGGTTTTCAGGTGATCCATACAGACTTCAGAGTAGAGATCCCATTCTCTGAGCATGGATAAGCCTTCGCCCACTTTCCAAAGCGAAAGAAAGTTGTTTTGAGAGATCATATTCTTTTGCAATGGTCATCATTCACATTCATTTCTTGATTTGACCTTCTCGACTTGACCACCTGCTTTAGGATCAAAAGTAGACTCTTTTTTCTCTTATCAAGAAATTCCCCAAAATATATAATCTAATCGATTCTTCTCTTCTTCTTCTTCTTCTATATTTCTTCTCTTCTATAGAGTTCACACTCCAATTTTCTACAAGCGGTCAACAACCAACCACAACTCTTTATAGTTCATTGGTGAGCAAGTCAATTCAACAGAAAAATGGACTGAGAATTTTATCTTGATCTTGGAGATGATCTTTCTTTCTCCCATTCTTTTCATCGGTTAACCACCAACCATTGCTCTCTATAGTCTTCGAAACTCGTACATGGAGGAGTCTCTTTCTGTATGGAGGGAAGAAATAATGCCTCAACTTGATAAAGTCACTTATTTCAAACAATTCTTCTGGTCATGCCTGGTACTCTTTACTTATTATATTCCTATATACAATGATAGAGATGGAATACTTGGGATCGATAGAATTCTCAAACTACGGAACCAACTCAGGTTTTCATGTGGTTTCATAGAGACCCCGGAGTAGAGATTTCAGTATATGAGCCATTTTTGGAGAGATCCAGTTCTCCGACGAGGAGACTTTCAAACTCCATTCTCCAACGACCGTGAACTTCGATGAGGATGTTTCCATGGATTTTTTCACTTTGGTCCTTCAAAGAGATGGAACAGTTGAGGGTCACAGTTCTCTAGATAGAGACTCATTCCAGTTTCAGTGACTCCGACAATCACAATACATAGCACATGTTCTCCAAGAGGAGATCCGATTTAGTTCACACTTCAGCCATTCAGTTCCTTCCCCCTCACTGGTATGAGAAGCAACATCCTCAGCATGCAATCATCAAAGTTTGCATTGAGTTGATATTGTATGTAGTGTCCTGTATTGCGTGAGAGATTGATTTCTTTCTATTTGTCTAAGCTGAGCATTGCATGCTCTAGCTTGAGGGGGAGTGCTAGAATATGTTTCAGTAGGTGAGTAATTGGATCCCTCCAGGGTCCAATTACCAATCCTTCTTAAGTTTAATTCCGCATCGATTATTCGTGAGACTTGGAGATTCAGTGGGGGCCAAGGCCCTAAATGTCAATTTCGGTCATCACGGTCATTTTTTTACCTAGGGCCCTTATATTTCAGTCATTCGGCCATTTCAGTCGGATTTCAATTTCGACTGGATATCGATATTCAACAGAAATTCGACCGAATTTCGCTGAAATTTGAGGCCGTGGTGGGGGCTATATTAGAAGCCCACACCCATTGTATCAGTTGAGGGAAAGTGAATAGAAGAATTAGCCCTTATTGGCGTTTTCTCGTGGTTTCATCATGCACCTCACGGAGCAGGGCTCCACGTAAAATCCTGATATTTTCCATTGTTCTTTATTCTTTATTTCTGATATGCTTCCGTATTATCATTTTCTACGTGGTATTAGAGTGTATTTCTACATGGTATCGAAACACATTTCTACATGGTATGAGAGCGGGTTTGATTTTCGAGGATTTACTTATGTTCGTGATTTATTCGAGATGTAATTATCAGATTCAATTTTGGTTGTCTGTTCCTGAATATTTATTCTTGAAGATGTGTTCATTGATTTGCTCAAAATTTTAGAAGAGTTTTAGGGTTTTCCGAAGCCCTAAAATCTGCAAGACAAAGCCACCGCGATTGAAAGTTCTGAAGTTCGAAATCTGTCCATTTTCAAGATCGTTCAAGTTTGAGATGCAAGAAAGTTCTAGGGTCCCGTTTCTGAAAATCTAATTATACACATTCTGAATATTCTTTAGGGTAGCGAGAAATTTCTGGGTCGACATTTGCAGGCCCTCTTCTTAATGGGTTCAAATTCATTACACAAGCGACAGAAGAAGATCTTCAGGCCTTACACGATCTGATCATGATACTCTTCCATATATGGCTCAGGGCGCATCTTGTAGAAACGAAGATGGATTCACCCTCGGAACCCAACTGTTGCATATTTAAGGTAGTGATTTTAACATGTTTTGAAGAAAATCTAGGGTTTCTCAAAACCCTATTTTTATATGACATCAAGTATTTGTAGACAGTGCCACGTGATGACAATATGTGATATCCTCGAAGGTGGTGACCTCCAGCAAAGTCGGCTGAAGTCCTCTCTTAGCAAATGGTTCAATCAGAAATCCGCCTCTCCCATTTTGGTATCATGTTGTCGTGATGGGAACCATACTTCGAGGAAGACAACTCCAAGTTGTACCCTCCTCCAGTCAACGGCAATCAAGCGCACAAAGCCCTTCGAGTCTAGCAACAGTTCCATTGATCGTACCTCCTCTAGGCAATATCATGCCTCACATAAGATGCCCCAGCCTCACTCAAAGGTCGCTCCGACAACCTGCAACCAGACCCTTTCGTGCGCAATACCCATCATGCAGAAGTGAGTTCCCTTTGGAGAAACTTAGTGATGCAGGTACATGGAGCATAAAAAGGCCCCTTCCTTAGCCTTCAAGAGGTGTGGGGCGATGGTGGCGGTGAGATTCGAAGTCACAACTCCAGCTGCATATCGAGGTACCCCCGCCTCTCCGATCACTGCACGTTCTTTCACAAGCATTGACAATCTCGTGAATAACCCATCGAGGTGGAAGAGTTGGAAGAGGGTTCCCTCGAGGGAAACCTAAATATCTACCGCTTCTGTTTTTCGGGTGAGATGATTTCGACCCATTGGAAAATTTATTTTTCTTTAAAAAAAGTATGACAAAGAGGAGTATTTTGGGCCCAATCGTGGGCCACCATGTTTCTAAAGGCGGAGAGGTATATTTGGGCCCTATTTGGCTCGTCTTTAAAAAAAACAAAAGAGATTTATTTGGGAAAAGGCAAGCGTACAAAAAAGGAGAAAAGTCGTACGTGGAATTTTTAAAAAGGGGAGACGACTTTTTAAAAAAGGGAAATAGTCGAAGAAAAAAATTCTTCTAAGATTGATTTCCTCATATTCAGGTTTCTCCCAACTTGGTCGATGTCATCTCTTCTGACCAATGCAGGAGAAAGAGGAAGTATTATGTGGAGTTCTACAACTCAGATTCTCTTGTTCAAATTCCATGCTAGGTTTCAGACTCTACAGTTCATATTCAGACTCTACATTTAGATTGTTTTAGAGTCGACAGTTTGATGCGCACATGTATGCGATCATTATTTGGGAGGTCCCTAATCTTTGATTTGGACTCGGGATTTTCAGGTGATCCATAGGGACTTCAGAGCAGAGTTCTCATTCTCCGAGTCATTGGGCTTAGCGTTTTCACGTGGTTTCATAGGGAATTCAGAGTAGAGATCTCATTTTCTGAGTGACTATGGGAGATACCCATTTTCCGACGAGGAGACATTCAGACTTCATTCTCCAATGACTGTGGACTCCGGCGATGATGTTTCCATGACTTTTTCCAATATGGCCCTTCAAAGAGATGGAGTAGTTGTGGGCCAGAATTTTATAGATAGAGACTCATTCTAGTTTCAGTGATTTTGACAGACGCAATACATAGGACACATTCTTCGAAAAGAGATCCAATTGAATTCACACTCCAGCCATTCAGTTCCATCTCACCGGTTCGGCATGGGAAGCAACATTCTCAGCACACAACTATCAAAGTTCATGTTGAGTTGATATTTTCCATAGAGTTCTGTATTTTTGAGAGATGATTTCTTCATATTTGTTTCAAACTGAGCATAACATGCTCTAGCTTGAAAGGTAGGGACGCAAATGGTCGGATACGGATACGGATGTAGGTATTACCGTATCCTTATCCGTTTTTTAATACAAATACATATACGGATACGGATACTGACGGATATTAAAACTCTCTTACCATATCCTTAAAAACAGATACAGATGTAAAACGGATACTGATCGCACACGAGTAATGTTAGAAATACTTTATAAAATCGACTTAAATATATAAGAATTGGATGGAAAACACATGATATTAATTCACTAAATGTGTTTATATCGTAAAAATTATATAAATATGGTAAAAGAAGGTAGAGAATTTATGTCATATAGGGTTAAAAATAAATCTATGACTATATTTATATACGACAATGGATATACGGATACAGATACAAATGTTTGCGGATATCAAAATGATATCCATATCCGTATCCATTTTAAAACGGATACGGATGTCAAAATCTATATAAAACGGATACGGTGATGGATCGGATACGGATATATCTGTATCCGTTTGCATCCCCATTGAAAGGGGTATTAGAATATGCATTAGTATGTGGGTAGTTGGATCCCTCCAGTGTCCAATTACCCATCCTCTTATGTTTGATCTCACATCGGTTATTCATGGGACTTGGAGATTCAGTGAGGGCTATATAAGAAGTCCACATATTGTATCAGTTGAGAGAAAGTGAACTAGATGAATCAACTCTTAGTGGGGTTCTCCCGTGATTTCGTCCTGCTCCTCCCGGAGTAGGATTCCACGTAGAATCCCAGTGTTCTTCCACTATTCTTTATTTTTTATTTCTAATACGCTTCCGCATTATCGTTTTTTGCATGGTATCAAAGCGTGTTTCTGTAGTTATTGTGAACCTCTATTATTGGTGGGTATGACCTCCAACTTTTGTAGGGGCTTTGTGAGGGCATTGCTGACACCACCTCCTGTTGTGACTGATCATTGATGGTGGTGGGCATTCGGGTTCTGTAGGGATTAGTGGATTGAGGGATGTCCTATGAGATAGATTCCATGGCATTTCGCCTTAGCAACGAGCATAAATGCTTTGGAGCCTGACTGCATGTTGTTTTCGAGAAAAGGGAGTGATTACTGCGTTCACGGCTTCTCTGTCTTTCTCCGATTAGTGTACACATGTAGGGTGTGTTTGGAAAGACTCTGGTTGGAAAGAGATTGTTTGGGAGGTAAGTACCAATTTAAGAGGAATGCTAAGGAAATGATGATTTTATAATGAAAAGTATGTGGGGAGGAACTTCCAGTAAAAAAGCATACATGATCCTCTCTACTCCAACGGTTTGGAGATTTGGTCATGACTGTATGACTATGTATCGTTGTGGAGTTTCATTATATGTGATGGTCTTTCTTTGGTTGTTAAGAAGAGACAAGTGGCACAGAAGCTTCATAGAGTCAAGATCCTAGAGGGTAAGGATGTAAAGTGCCCTAGGTACTTGGATACTCCTATATATAATTATTGGAAGTTTCTCATATATATATATATATATGAGTAATCCTATGAGAGCAAAAAGTTGTGAGAGTATGAGATGGATGATTCTGGACCACATGATTCACCCAAGAGGGAGAAAACATGATCATGTGGTCCAGAATGCATGCTCTCATGCTCTCACATTTTTTTGCTCTCACAGGATCACTCCTCTATATATATGCCTTTCGGGGGAGCTAACTTGGCTGTCCCCATCTCTTTTTTTAAACTTTTTTGTGGTATTTTTTAAAACACATGGGGAGGGCGTTAGATCACCTAATATGAGCATGCTCTTATCAAAAATTCAACTAATTTCGAGATTCTTATCCCATCCATCAAGCCTATCAAATTTTAACAGTCATAATTGCTGAATTGGTCCCTTTTAGATGAACGGGTTAGGATTGCCTGTTTTTCATGAGATTTGAATCACATTCTCATTAATATAATTTAATCCCCCGGGTGTTTTGAAAAAATACCACAAAAAAGTTTCAAAAATAGACGGAGAAGCTAACTTGACTCCCCCATAGGGGTAGCTTCATTTTACCCTATATATATATTATTTATATCGCCATCACCTGTGCTCTGTTTAGAGAGATCTGGTTTGGGTGAGGTTTGACTAGTTGGACTCCCCGTGCTAAGAGGTTCTGGGTTTCTTTAGGGATCAGGTGTTCCAGGTTGCAGTCAGAAAGTGTATGTCCTCTTGCTTTCATGTCGTCGATCTGGTTAGTGCATGATGGCATGATGTTTCATTAGGAGAGAGTGATAACGCAGAAGAAACTATATTTTGTAATATTTTTTTCGACACATCACATGTGTGCGTGCACACTCTCAAGGTGTGCACCATCTTGGGCGCACTCCTTTTTTCTCCTAAAATTTGCTGCATCTTTTTAATGATGCTGTTGCCTTTTCATCTCCTGGGAATGTTCACAAGCGTTGCCTTGCTATCGCATATTGCCTTATCAACTTTGTTCTACCTAGATGGTAAAAAAGTTGTGCAATTGATGAATTGAGGATGACTGTTAATAAAATGTAGCCTTCTGAAAATTAATTAGCACTGATCCTAACTTGTCCAAGCAAATCATGCCTGCGTGCCACAATACGAGTACCACCAAGGGTTGATAAATTAGTTAAAGCAGTTGGTGAAATGTTGGTAACATCATCTGGAAATTTTACTGCATTTGGATAAAATATTGTGGCATTTTGTTGAAAATTTCCATTTCATGATTCTTATGTATTCTGTATTTAGGTGGGGAATTTTCTGTTCAACTGAATTTTGGTTTAGTACTGATATTCTATATGCTTTTAATAGTTCGACGTGCAAAGTGTTAGTTCACATACAAAAATGGTAATCCATGATCCAACGTGGTTTGATCCATGTGTCCATAACTAAGAATTATGTGCTTTTTAGATGAAGTCTTCCAGCGATTGCCGTTGTCTGATCGATATTTCTACTGGAAGAGGTGTATATAGAATTGTCCACTCATCTCCGCTGTTATGTTTGTGGCATTTTTTGGCATATTACCAGTGCCTCCCCTTGTCTCGGCTTACTTTAATTCACAACTTTTGCGCTTGCTGTAGCCTTTATTCACATCATCTCATCTTTCCATGTCTACTGTTCCAGATGAGCTTGCTTTAAAAGGCGCTACGGACATGGGCCGGGTCAATGTTGCTGACTTTGGAGCTAATTCTTCATGTGAATTGTAGTGCCTACTGATATTTTCCATCGGAAATGTAGCTTTTATCTAAATTTTTGCTATCCGGTCTTGGGTTGCATGTACAGTCGAGATTCTGGGAATGGGTAAGTTCTAAACTTGATTGGATAAAAGTATATTTGAGTAACAGTGCCTATATCCTCAACTGAAGTTTGCAGCTTCCCTCTGGTACTTTATGCGTAATTTATTTGCAAACTTGAACTCCTGGGGAACACTGATAAGTAGAACTTATAAGCACAGATTCCGCATTTTACGGAAATGTAGAGTCAACTGGATTGACGCCACAGAAGATTGTAATATTCCACGTATCGATTCTCTCCGGTCAAAATATGTTATATATTTCATTAATGTAAAAGACCGAGAGTCACGGAAATGAGCAAGAGAATTTGTTGGAACCTTGTAAGAGCAGAATCATTTCCAGCCAATACGAGCTGATCCAAGCTGCATTTATCTTGATGTAATGCTTGAACAACTGAATAGCTTTGGATCTTCGGACCCCAACCCAGGAAAGAATGTGGAACATGGGATGTAGGTGTCCCATCATTTATCATATTTTTTTTCTATCTCGTGTCAGTTGTGGTCAGTATCATTTTCTTTGTTTTTGCCCTGTGTCTAAGGCTAAGCTATGCAAGCTAAAAATTCTAATTTCAAATCAAGTTGTATCGATATGTTTTGAACTGCCCCAAATTTCTGTGGTTGAAGTTGTATCATAGACGGAAGACGCATAATATTTGATTTTAGGACACATTTCTACTTTATAAGACAATACATTCCAAATTGGTTTCATGAAGAACTTCTCACAACATAATATTCCTTACTGACTATACAAGCACTGCAGTGCCATGATCTTCTCACAACGGATGTGGTATCAATCTATAGTATCAAGTAAAGGACGCGGTAATAATATTTCATATGATTGCAAATAGAGTAACGTGTCCCATTAGCGGATGCCTTTTCGTCTCCATGTAGTTAATAAAGTTAAGCCTCACTAACATACTACCAGCATGGCTGGGAATCTGTGATAATGCTAGATCGTGGCAAGATCACGATGCTGTCTTTACAGGCCCCTGTACATACTATAGACAAACCATTGACGTTCTTGCCACCAATACGAAGATTAACTTCGGGTAAATAAATAATAACAATGCTATGATGAGAAGAAACTGCAAAGGCTGTGTTATTTTCTAGCTCCCATTATCCATGTAAGCTATTTATATCACTGGAATCACCAACCAGACTTCTCATGCCTAGTCCCAAGCACCACGCCATCTCATAAATCTCTCCAGCTCTTTGATGACTCGCGTCCTCAGATGAGAAGCAGTGCATATGAAGGGCACCCTCACCTCCTAAGTCAACCCAACTGAAACCTACCTCTTTCCTCACCCCGATGGCCCTCATCTCCTTTCTTATCCTGGCCACCTCTTCCCATTCCCCTCTCTCTGCATATATATTTGCCAACAATATATATGTTCCTGCCTCCGTTGGCTCAATCTCCAGCAGTGCATTGGCAATCTTCTTCCCCATCTCAGCATTCCCACGTACCCTACAGGCCCCTAACAAGCTCTGAAGCGCTGACACTCCTGGATCCATTGGCATCCGTCTGATAAATGCTTCAGCCTCATCTAACCTTCCCGCCCTTGCAAGCATATCGACAACACTAGCATAATGCTCCCTCCATGGTTCTACCCCATGCTCACTATGCATTGATTCAAATATCTCCAGGCCTTGCTCGACCATCCCTCTTCGACCACAGGCTGTCAAAACAGCCAGAAATGCCATGTGGTCTGGGTGAATGCCCCAATCGATCATCTCCTTGAATAACCTGGTAACAACCTCATAGTCCCCATGCACAGCATATGATGAAATCATGGAAGTCCATGTTATCAAGGTTTTTGATTGAGCTCCATCGAACAACTTCTTCGAATCGGTGATGCTTCCCCGCTTTGCATACATGTCAATGAGAGCACCCAAGACATGCTCATCGGATTCAAGGCCAACCTTGATTGCTCGACAATGGCAACAGTGACCATAAGCCAATGGAACCGTCTCTGCCCGGGAAATGACGCTAACAAGACTTCCAAAGGTGAACTGGTCCGGCTTCAAGTGCAACAGCAAAGATGAGAATGTAGCCAGCGCATCTTCGCACATATCATTCTGGGAATATCCGGTAATCAACGCATTCCAAGAGAGTAACTCGCGGTGATCCATTTCGTCAAACACTTTCTTTGCGTCATCCACCGATCCCACCTTCGCATACGCAGAAACAAGGCTATTTGAGATATTAGGCTGGGACAGGAAGCCCATGCGATAGCACAATCCATGGACCATCTGGACTTGGCACACTGACGACTTACTTGTGGATAATGCATGGATCAACCCAACAAACGTCACTTCGTTGGGATACACTCCGTCCGCCCTCATCTGTTGAAACAGCAACGGAGCCTCCTCCACATCGGCGGCAATCATCGTCGTCCACGAAATGACGTCTCTATTTACAATTCCATCAAACACCCTCCTCCCACATCTTGCAGCTCCACATTTGGCATACATTGAAACAAGTACATTGGATACCAACACGTGGGACTCAATACCCACCTTCACTGCCAGCCCATGAATCTGCTTCCCAAACACTAACTCCCGCTCATGCCCAGAGGCTGTGATCACACTAGAGATCGAGACATGGTCGAGCATAGGGAATTCTCGCTTCATCTCCACGAACTTCCGTATCGCCTCCCACATAAAATTGCCATCTTGCACCCATCCCGATATCAACGCATTCCAGGACACCATGTCCCTCTCTGGCATTTCGTCGAACACTTTACACGCATAATCCAATAGGACGCTGCTCCGCATGTAAGCTGTTATGAGCGCATTCCCGACCACTGTATCTGAATGAAAGCCCAGCTTTACAAGGTATGTGTGCAACTGTGGCACGATTTGTGCATCCTGTGCATCGGAGGCAGAAGCGAGGACGGTGGTGAATGTCACGTGATCGAATTGAACGCTGAGCTGATGCATCCGCGCAGCGATCGCCAATGCGTTGTGTCCGGAGCCAGAGAGGATGGTGTTCCATGAGACGACGTCGGCCATGGGCATTGCGTGGAAGACGCGGAGGGACTCAGCGATGCGACCGGACTTGGAGTACATGTTGATGAGGGAGTTGGAGAGGAGGACGTTGGAGGAGAGGCCGGAGGAGATGGCGACAGCGTGGAGGTGAGGGCCCGAGTGCGGGTGGAGAGTGTGGGAGGAGGCCTTGACGGCGAGGGCGAGGGTGGTGGGATCGATGGTGGTGGTGGAGCCGAGACGGAGGGCTCGCAGGAGGGTGTGGAAACGCTCTGCGTGCGGCATTCCATGGAAGAGGCGGCGGGGTTTAAAGGGGAGCCGAAGGACGTGGCGGTTCATGCATACGGCGACCGAGGAAGAAGAGGAGGACCAGCGGGTTGCCGTTCATAGGTGGAAACCATAAGCATAGGCCCAAAGGTGGTGAATCCCAAGAAGGTTTTAAAAACAGAACCGAACTGACCGGTTGAACCGGTTAAACCAAGAACCGGAAGAAAAACGATCCAACCAACCGATTTTTATTCAGAAAATAAAAACCAGTCAAAACCCGATTGAACCGCTTAAATCCGGTTGAACCAATTGAACCAAACCACCGGTTCAACCATCCATTTTGACAATTTTTTTTATAATTGATAAAATGTAAACTTTTTAAAACTATTCATCTCCTCACATTCTAACCCAGAATATAGTACTCATTTATCTCTTCTCCTTCCACATGTGTCAATGATCCATTATCACCTCTTCCTGTCATATAAGCATTGCCTCTCTTCTCACATATTACATGAGTTTGTCTACTTCGAACAACAACAAAGGAATAATACATTGTCATACTAATACTACGAGAAGTAATACATTAAAAATACTTGTTATTAATTAAATTTTAAATAGTTTTAAAATTTTAATTTTATACATCACACACATATAACTTTACAAAATAGTGCCCTTTTTGAGTTTTTCTAATAAATTTATACCCAAATGTTTAGCAATGTCTTTTGCGCTCCTATATTCTTAAAAAATCCACAATATTATCCTTACATTGGTATAATATAGGAGCACACATGTGCTAATAAAATATCACTACTATCTATTTTGTAAAAATATAGGGGGCGCACAATTGTAAAAAAATGGAGTATAAGTGTTATTGGAAAAACTTGGAAGGACACGAATATATAGATCCTCTAAAGATATAATGTAGTATTTTTCATATTTATTTGTATGATACTACCGGTCTAACTCGGTTCGACCCGGTTAAACCATATGAACCAAACCAACAGTACAACGGTTCGGTCTTTTCCGGTTTTTATGAACTGCTGATGTCATCACCGGTTCGACCAGTCGGTCCCATTAGTCCGACCATAAAAACCAAAAACCGATACTTGCCTGGTTCGATGTCCGGTTCGGTTTCTAAAATCTTGATCCCAATCATTACGGATCCGGCAATTAGGTCGTAATTTTAGTTGATGGAACCGACGGACTTGGACTGAATCCAGTTGTAATCAAGATCTTTAAAAACTTAACCGGGCAGCAAACGGGTCAAGTATCGATTTTGGTTTTTCAAGGTAAGACTGATGACATTGATTGATCAAACCAAACGATGATGTTATGATTTCTAAACAACAATAGCAAATCCACATTAACATAGATTCTTTGTTTCCATTCAGATCTATCTTGAGTTATTGTCAGACTTAGATCCAGATAACTAAGAATCTTATTTCATCATTTTTGGGTCTTTCTCGTCTTCTCTCAACCGGTTCAACATCTTAAATCTCGCATCATAACTGGTATTTCTTTGCAAATGGGAAAATCATCTTAAGCGGTTCTTTCATCTTATCCTCTATGGGAGCTACAACAACTTTTCTTCTTATCGCATTATTCTGAATCCAATCTTTTCATGTATGATTACACATCCACCTTACTATTTTCCTTTCTGCCAATGTTATTCTTTTTGTTCATAAGTTGATCTTCAGATCCGTAAAGCATAGAATCTCTCATGGCTGCTTTGTGATACTTTCCATTGATTTTGAAGGAATCTTCTTATCACATAGAACAATATAGTCTCCTTTCCACTTGAGCCAATATGCATTTATTACATGAGTAACATCTCCAATTTTCTATGAAATTATATTACATTATACTTTAGTAAAAAAAGGAAATTTTGAACGGTTATATTATTTTATTGATTCTATGGTCTAATGCACTTTTTAACTTCTGCAATATTAGTCCCTCCCTTTTGTAGTCCCATCCTTTCTGCTCATCTGGGTCCTGAATCTAATTGGCCTATGAAGAATCATCCCGTGGGGGAGAAGCAGAGGAGTAGAAGCAGACGGAGTCGAACTAGGCTAGTTCGGGCTGAACTCAAACTGATCGATTAGCTGATTTGGATCTGCGAATTATTATAGATAATCATTAGTAGAGTAGAAGGAATTTGGAGATGAAGAATCCATTGGGAATGAATAGGAAGATAGAAAAATTAGAAGAAGAAAGAAATTTTTGGTTAGACACATTTCCGACGAGACCCGTGGAGCAATTCTGAGATAGCAAGCACTATATCCCGGTGCGACTACATAAAAAGCAATCAATGAGAAGATCGAAGAAAATGAAACACACGTAGCGGTTACGAGGGTGGTTCCTTTAGATCCTAGAAAATGTCTGAAAAAACCTGTTACAGAACTACCGAGCATAGGAAGAAATACAATAAGTATATACATGACGACCGAGTGTATTCTTTTCAAGCAAAAAGTAGACAATCTTCTTTAGTTATTGAGAATGGGAAGCACATATATTCTAGTTGGGGGGTAGAACCTAGCCCCCTCGACAATCTAGGGTCCTGCGAACCTTCTCTGACCTCTCCTACCCTGTTGCCATGCTTTGCTTTGGCGGATCAAAGTCTTTGATGAGATTCAATGGTAGAACATAATGAAAGAGACGTACTATGAAAAATGAGGTTCTTCTCTAAGGGAGTTTCAAGAGGGGGGGAGGGGTAGAACATCACTTTGCATGTCGAGGTGTGGTAGTAGTCCGTTATGAGACTATACGTCCCCACCCTAACATGAAAAGTCAGTTCACAGACCACATCACATCTCATCTGAGATTCGCTCTTTATGCAAGAGACACCTATGTCTGTACAAGCAGACCCTGCAACCCATCGCCCCTCCACTTTACGGAAATAATATTCTCTCTAGTGTGATTGTTCCTACTTCTACAGCTATAGGTTTGCATTTTGATCTACGAAGCAGCATCCGTTGATGAAAGGTTATACAATGGTGGTTCTTATGAGCTATTGTTCTACATTTCTGACTTGGTGGAGCTTGTTACATGTGTCGTATGTGGGAAGTGAGTTTCTGTTTGGGTATGCACCCTTGGATTGCTATTGCATATTCAACTCCTGTTGCAACTGCTACTGTTGTTTTCTTGATCTACCCTATTTGTCTAGGAAGTTTTAGTGATGGTATGCCTCTAGGAATATCTGATACTTTCAACTTGATGATTGTATTCAAGGAGGAACACAATATCCTTATGCATGCATTTCACGTGTTAGACGTAGCTAGTGTATTACACGGCTCCCGATTTAGTGCTATGCGTGGTTTCTTGGTCACGTCTAGTTTGATCAGGGAAACCACTGAAAACGAGTCTGCTAATGCAGGTTACATATTCGGTCAAGAGGAAGAAACTGATAACATCGTAGCTGTTCATGGTTATTTTGGCCGTTTGATCTTCCATTTCAACAACTCTCATTCTTTACATATTTATTGATCGAAAGGACTTATGATCTTGCATGATCTTCTATATTTGCTGGGTAAAAGGCCCGCAGTAAGGACAAGAACAATGAGTGAGTGCACACGCTACTTTTCTCTGTATTAAATGAAAATAGAGTAGTGAAAGTCTGATTTCTTCGAAGCGCTTAGTTGACTAGAAGGGATGCAACCAAAGTAGGTCAACCAACTGGTATGCCAAGTGATCTAAGAGAGGATGTCTTCTTTTCAAGTTGAGATAAGATATGATGTATTTTTCCGCTCAGGAGCTCTTTCCATTCATCAAAGGTCATCCCAATTCAAAATTCATGTACAGATTCTTCAATACCATATATCGTTGAATATTCATGTGGTACCTTGTTCAATTTAGCCTGTGTGATACATGCACCCTCTATTTCTCCAAGTCAAACCTTTCGCATGGTAATACCTATTGTACCGTCTTGGCCTTTCATAAGTGGGGATAGAATGAAATGTCCATGATAAAGACGTTTACTGTCTACTCTTGATTCAACACACTTCCACTGTAGTGTTTGAGCGGATCCTGTTACTTCCTCTCAAACCATACTAATATATTATTATTTAGATTGGTAAATCATACATTTCTCTATTTCCTTGACTTCTTACAAAATTCAAAATTCCATACTTCTATTAAGGTAAATGCATAATTGTATTATAAAAGAACAGAACTGCAAATTTTGCAAGAAGTCAAGGGTACAACTAACATTACAAAAAAGGGATGAGCATAACTAATATTGTAGAAGTTAATAAGGGAAAAGGTGATAATAACCCTTTAAAAAATTAACACACATATATGATGTCCAAATATAATAGTTTAAAAATCATTGTTAAAATAATAAATGACAACAAGAATTGCTAACTAGCTTATTACTATAGTATGACGATGACAACTTCTTCTTTATGTGGATGCATCATTTACTATTATTGGAAGCGCACGACATCGTGTACAAGGCAGGAAGGGAGAGATGATGCTCTTAGGGGAGGAAGGGTGTAAAACCACTACTTTTAGACTTGGAAATCTAACCAGGCTTAAAATTCAGTTTGATCAAACACATGTAATATAGCATCATTGGAAGCATTTCGTCCTTATCTTTCCAACACATCTGAAAATTTTGAATTTTGACTTTAGACAAGGGAGATATTGCATTTTAGTAAAGGGGTATCAAACCCTAAAAATTGGACGCATGTTGTGAAAAATGTAAATGTCCAAGCCCTTCAAGTAGACTATATGGGCATCAATGGGTGCCCTAACACATCTTCTTCCTCGCATCATCCTCCACCTTTATAACCATCATCTTGATCTTCCCTATCTTGAAGATGGGTTTGCATGGGGTTAACGGAGTGATGGAGCACCGACGAAGGTAGATGATCAAGCTCTAGTCCCACTCAATCCATGCACGATAAAGGGGCTAACAAGGGGAAATGATGGACGAGGCGTAGGGATTTGAAGATGAGGCAAAATGGTGGGTGGAGACATTCGGTGAAGATGAATTTGAGGTGTGGCCTAGAGATCCAGCGATTTTAATTTCTAAAGTTAAATAAAACTAAAGATAGATTAATAAAACTAATGATAAATCTAAGCAGCTGGAATGAAAAGCATTGAAGAACATGGTATCTAACAGCTCGACTTGATCTGAGTCAAGGAGCAGACAAGGCATCCCTAGAGGAGCTCCGACCGCTCCTAGATCACCACCTCCATTGATTTATCCAAGCCAAGAAGATATGGAGCACCGTGTTGTCACCACGGAGGCTTTACAGAGGGGTACTGATGGGTTTGCAGTAGCAAGAGTGGGATCAAAAACCAAAAGGGAGTAGACCTCCTTACACTAACTATCAACATTGGATTTCACTTCCATCAAGGAGGTAGCTGCTAAGGCTACTAAGAAGGTGGCGACTCAGAGTCAGCTTCAGGGAGGTCAGTTATAAATTTAACCATAGCAGGCGAGAAGATCCACTTGCTGAGATTGCTATAGATCTTGTAGAGAGCATCATTTCCACCCAGTGGTTACCACTCTTACCGCTAGCAGGTTTGCCCCTACACCTACTTTGGAGCAAGATCTGGAAAGTCATGGTACTACCACTTTCTGCTCTTCGACACACTCCCAGAGTCGCTAGACAGGAGGTGCTAGCCTTGTTTCAAGAGGCTCCTTTTCTCAGTTAGGAGATGGTCGATGTTTCCACTGCTAGCAACCAAGCCATTTCAAGGCCAGATGCCCCTTACTTGCCAACAACTTAGGTGGGCATCAACCTAGTATACATCCGACTTCCTCATCTGGACAGTCACATGGATCAGTCTCTTGTCAGGGAGGTCGAGGTTTTCAACATCCTCCACCATGACCAATCTTCAGGTTGCAGGTTCTAGTGCCCCACCACAGCCTCAGGGGAAGTTGAATGCAATGACACATGCGCAAAGCCCATGCATCAGGAGTTGTGGTGCGAAGAATGATTTCACTACATGGTATATCCTTTCACGTCTTATTTGATTTAAGAGCCACATACTCTTTTCTAGCATGTAAATAAGTATCTAAACTAGTTACACATCTTATTTGATTTAAGAGCCACATACTCTTTTCTAGCATGCAGATTAGTATACAAACTAGATAAAGAGCCATTCTATGTTACATCCCATTACTACATCAAGGGCCAAGGGAGCCAATTATTTATAGTGCCACAAGAAGTGGGGAATGTAGCAGTGCATATTGGCGGGCACCTGATGACCGCATATCTTTTACTTATTCATTTGGAAGATTTTGATGTCATCTTAGGTATGGATTGGTTTGATTAGAAACACGCATGCCTTGATTGATTCGAGCAAATGGTATTGTTTTGTCTCCCATGCATACTTGTCTTTTAGTTCAATGGATGTACCATAGATAGTGAGGTTTTGTATGTATCTGTGTTAAAGGTCCATCAGCTTCTTAATCAAGGTTGCATAGATTTTCTCACCTATGTTGTGGAGCTACCTGCTCATGATCGTATGATTGAAAATGTCAGAATTGTGTGAGTTTTCCTGACGTATTTCCAAAGGAATTACCCGGACTACCACCAGAGAGGGATATCGAGTTCGAGATCACTCTGATTCCCGGTACACAACCCATCTCCATTCATCCATATCAAATGACACCAAATAAACACAAGGAGCTCAAAGTACAATTGTAGGAGTTATTGGAGAAGGGATTTATCTGCCTCGGTACATCACCTTGGGGAGCATCACTCATCTTCGTAAAGAAGAAGGATGGGTCTATGCGATTGTGCATCGATTACAGGCAATTAAAAAAGAGGATGGTAAAGAACCATTTTCCACTCCCATGAATAGACGATCTTTTCACTCGGTTGCAGGGCGTAATGGTATTTTCAAAGAATGACATACGATTGTGTTATCATCAGTTAAGGATTAAGGATACAAATGTTCTTAAATCTGCTTTCTACACCAGATATGACCACTATGAATTTATGGTCATGCTTATTAGACTCACGAATGCCCCTGTCTCATTCATGACATGATGAACATTTCCACCCATACTTGGATCGTTTTGTGATGGTGTTCATTTCTAATATCTTGATCTACTCACGTAACGAGCATAAGCACAAGAAACATCTTCATACTATTCTAGAGACACTCAGAGAACACAAGTTTTAAACAAAATACAACAAGTATGAGTTTTGGCTTACCGAGGTAGCTTTCCTTAGTCATGTAATATCGGCAACAGGCGTGATAGTTGGTTCAACCAAGGTAGATGCTGTAATGTCTTGGGAGTAGCCCAAGACAGTTACTGAGATATGCATTTGCTTAGGCCTTGCTGGGTACTACAAACGTTTTCTCTGAGGCTTCTCGTAGATAGCCCTACCACTTTCCCATTTGACACAGAAGGATGTTCCCTTTGTTTGGAGCGACAAGTGCGAACTGTGTTTTCACACCATGGAGGAGAGATTGACTAGTGCTCCGATTCTCACCCTTTCTTTAGGTACCTTGGATTTCATAGTGTATATTGATGCATCGAAGGAAGGTTTAGGAGCAGTATTGATGCAACGGGGTCATGTTCTGACATACACATCACGATAACCAAAGAACCATGATTGAAACTACCCTACTCATGACGTGGAGTTGGCAACTTTAGTCTTCACATTGAAGATATGGTGCCAGTATTTATATGGGATCATGTTTGAGATTTTTACAGACCACAAGAATCTCAAATATATCTTTGACCACTTTGATTTGAATATGAGATAAAGACAATGGATGGAGATGTTGAAAGATTACGACTGCACGATCACTTACCATATGGATAAGGGGAATGTGGTAGCAGATGCTTTGCGTAGGAGAGCGCATACCTACGGCAATGCAATATGGCAACAGACTTGGGATATGCTTACGTCCCTTAGTGAGTGGCACCTTTGTGATAGTACTACAAATCCCGTAACTCTACCAACCAAGTACAGTGGATTATGGGATAAGATTGTGCATGCTCTATAGGCAGTTAAAAAATTACAAAACTTATTCCATCGAGTTTGAAGGAGGAGTTCGATGGATTCAGAGCATGCGAGTCCATCATGTGGAAGGGAGACCATGTATGTGTCCTTGATGATGATGAGTTGAGGAGAGACATATTAGATGAGGCTCACTGTTCTAGATTATCTATCCAACCATGAATCACCAAGATGTATGGAGACCTCCGTCAACACTTATGGTTGGAAGGGATGAAGAGAGATGTTGCACAACATGTAGTTGTTGCCTTACTTGCCAATTGGTGAAGGCAGAGCACAAACATCCTCTTGGATTGTTACAGTCACTTCCTATCCCGATGTGGAAATGGGAGAGTATCTCAATGAATTTTATGATATCCTTACCTCGTACAGTATGTGGATATGACTCCATCTGGATTATTGTGGACTTATTGATCAAGTCCGCACATTTCATTCTAGTGAACATGACTTATACTCCTTTAGATTTGGCCAAGTTATATATCCAACATGTTATTCGTATGCATGGGACTCCGATGGAGATTGTATTTGATAGAGACTCTCATTTTACATCGCATTATTGGGGAGAATTCATGAAGGCCCTAAAAAACAAATTGTATCTTAGCTCAACCTACCATCCGTAGACAGATTGGCAATCGGAGAGGACAATTTAGACCCTTAAGGATCTACTCCGAGTTTGCGCCATTGAGTGGAAAGGATCTTGGAAGGATCACCTTCCCTTGGCGGGGTTTACTTATTACAACAACTACCATGTTAGTATAGGCATGGCACCTTTTGAGACATTGTATGGGTGAATATGCACCACTCCCTTGTGTTAATAGGAAGTGCATGACAAAGACATTTATTCCACTCAGATAATTGAGGATACATCAAGACCCGTAGAAACGACTAGAAAGAAATTATTGACTGCACAGAGCTTCCAGAAGATTCACGCTGATCAGAGATGTCATGATCTGGATTTTGAGGTTGGAGATTTTGTATTCTTGAAAGTATCTCAAATGAAGGATATTCAAAGATTTGGTGTCAAGGGCAAGTGGCACCATGGTTCGTTGGCCCTTTCGAGATGTTAGCCTGCATCAGGAAGGTAGAATATTCAGTAGCACTTCCGTCACACTTGACAAACGTGCATGATGTATTCTGTTTGTCAAACCTCCAGAAATATATCCGAGATCCTCGACATGTGATTATATATGAGGATCTCGTGGTGGAACTGAATTTGTCCTATACTGAGGCATCAATGCAGATCTTAGACTATGAAGTCAAGAAGTTGTGATAGAAAGACATCCCTTTGGTCAAGGCATTGTGGCAAAGTAACATTGTTGAGGAGCCACATGAGAGCTTGAGGTAGATATGCGACTGAAATGCCCCTATCTTTTTGAAGGTATGATTACAAAATTCTAGTTCAATTCTTTTCAAGATTTTTATGGGTTTCACTCTCTCTAAGATTTTTATGCTTAGATCCAAGCCTCATTCAAAAATAATAAATCCTACATCTCGAGGCCTAGACTTCCTTTAAGATTTTTATGATGTGAAATTCTGTATTTTTTATCATAAATTATGAAATATTTTTTATATTAAAAAAATGACCATGTCATTTTATTAAGCTCGTCGAGATCTATCCAACGAATCTAAGAATATCAAATTCCAACTTTCCTAACCCAAGATATTGATGTTTTAAGTTGAAAGATAGAGACCCATATATGGATCCGAACCGGATCCGAAATTAAGATCCAAATTCACCCCTCCTTCTATAAATAGGAACGGTAGGCTACTCTCTCAAAACCCTAGCCACCACTCATTGGAGCACCTCCACCTTTGTCAGTTTTGTCGTTGGAGGGCTGTTGTTGACATTGGAGAAGGTGCTTCGATCGAAGATCCACGACCACTGTCGGGTAGGGGAGCTCAAGGTCATCATTGTACATACTTTCATTCTCCAATTAAGTGACGGAAACACTCTACGTGGAAGGGGATCCTAAGGGAACATCATCATAGGTAACGATGTTATACATTCCTCTTGTTGTTGGTTTCATACAACTTTTGTGCACATATGCTTGAACATTTTTAGAGACTTGGTTATTCTTTGATGTGTTTCATATACTTGTAATGATAAGGAGCCCCCTTTTGTTGTTGGTTTCCACGTATCTTTGTTCCCGTATGCTTGAACATGCTGAGAGCTTTGGTTTCTCTTATGATATGATTTATACACTAGTAATGATGTTCCCTTCCCTCATTGCTATTGGTTTCATATGATTTTTTTGGTTCTTTGGTTTAACTAATCATAGAGCCATTAGATTTGTTGTTGTACAAAGATTTATGTGTGGTTGTTGATGTCATATTGAACCATGCAATCGTTTCCTAAATATTTTTTTGAATCTTCCGTCACTACGATTGAGTTGATATTAGACACAGAAAGAATATAAACGAGCAAATGATTAGTTTTGGGTTTTCATGAACAAATAAAAGTAGATGAAGTTCGAGTGTGTGTGTGTGTATATATATATATTCAATCTATTATATAACCACACCCATGTGTGATTCACATGATAATGAAGCTCTGTATAACATCTACACTGACGGTTTAACCTACGTTGGAATGTAATTAATTGAACCTATCATCATAGCTATAGAAAATAGTAATAGGTATAATGAATCACCCTTGGATACTAATGGAATTAATAATGAAAATAATAAAATCGTATTATGATTACTAATGAAATATGTGCAACGTGTATGACCAATCACAATAAATTTTTATGTGAATGGTTATTTGATAAAAATAATAATACTACCATCATTAGATATCAATATGATTACATTTGGTGTGGAAGTCTAGGAGATGATTATTCATGAGAATTTGCAATCGATTATTTCAAGATGAAGGATAGAGGAAATATTATACGAGATACTTAAAACTATTTCTTCTAAAATGGAAGGTTACTCGTAGACTTGAAAACAATCATAGAAACTTGACTATTCAACTCCTAAGCTATTACTAAAATGATGGTATAGCCTCATTAACTACATAGTGTTTTCCAACTATAAATAAATATCCATTTCTATTACTAATTATATAAATGACACAATCATTCTTTTTAAGTGATTCAACGAGTGGACTGTTTGTCCTAAAATTATGGTTGGGTTTATTTGTCAAATATTTCTGTTGGTATTTTTTTGTATTTTTCTTGATTAAGGTTAATCATATGTACACAATGGAGTTGGTTTCATGTTATTTAGAGTTATAAAAAAATCATTAAAAATCAGTGAAGTTAGTTGTTTTACAGATTAGTTGGTCACTAGATTCTTCGCTCCTCATTTGATGTAATGATGAATAGTAAAATGCGAATATTGTTTACTCATGCATGTATGATAATTATTCAATTTAAATGATTAAATGCTAATGAATTTTGAGTAATTGAGCTTAATTATCCTCTTTTAGAGTGATGAATCACATCATCAACATCCTATACTTAAACCATGCTTTTCCCCGAGCAACTAGAGAATGAATGATTTAGTCGGACTAATCCTTGTCTGTGCATGTGGAATACAAGACTCGATCTGTTGAAGAACTCCCGCTTTTAGTGATCTCAAAATTCAGAGCTGAACCAAGATTTAGTAGAAAGGTACCCAACATTTCTAGTTTTGAGACTCTCTTTGTTTATATATGTAGTAAGGATATGGCATTTAAGTGTGGACTGCAGTTACAAGAGTAGAGTCAAAACATCACTCAAGGTTCTAGTCCAAGAGAATCTCCTAAAAAACAAATCCTCAACACATAGGGAATAAATCAGTTCTTGCATACAATCCACCATCTCTTTAGTTATCAGTCTTAAAAGTGTAGATGGAATGCTAGTTGATGGAGGGCATAGGTCTGTGTAATTTTCTTCTCTCCCTCTCATTGGAATAAGGATTCTCTCGAGTGACTTATTCTCAACGCATGTATTTTAGGTTGTTTTTAGGTTGTTGACCAGTGCGCCCATCAAGAGATATGAGTTGTCTGCACTTGTTTGGGAGTACACCGAGGAGTGTCTTTTTTGAGTACCTATCATACCTTCCATACCCAAATACTATACGATGTAGAGCCCTTTTTGGGTGCTAGCCCGACTCCTGATCCTAATATCTTTGGTACAATTGCATATTTTGAAAAGTTTGGGAGCATTCTCCTTTGACGGAAGATCTTTGTATTTGTAATTGTAATGAGAGAGATTTTTTGGGAGATAATTTCTCTCAAAATTTATTTGATGGTTTTCTAGCTCCATTTCTTTTACTAATTTAGCACACACTGATCAACAATAACTATTTAGTTTCACTACACCCAGGCACATAGGTTAATATCAAGAGATTAGTATAAGAACCATGTTCTCATACTGGTTGAAAGTACTTATACTCAGTTTCATGAAGCCTTCATCGATTTTATCCCATCCACAAGTATAATAAAATCAGGTCCAACCTCAAATCCTTCATCCTAGTTTCTCAAGTGAAATCCCAACTCATCTCATCACAAATGCAGTCATGCATGTGAGGTGCTGATCATATTCTTTAAATAAGGGATAAAGTATGCAATATAGCACACAAATCTTTCAATCTAGGGAAATGTGAATAATTACGTTGCCGGCCCTAATGACTAAGGGTGGTTAACTCTGAATCTTAGAACCTCATAAACCATGTGTTCTGGAGTCTTGTGTGTGTAAGTGTCAGGGATACATCCATCTAAAGAATGCATTGATAAAGGAGATACTTAATGTAGTGCAATAGTACAAATTTTTTTAGAGATTTTTAATGCTAGATTTTTATGCAGAATGAATAAGAAGCCAATTTTCAAAACTTTTGTGGCACATACGATTTAACACAACAATGTTCATTGCAATTTTTGTTTTTGTTTTTGTTTTGTTTTCGTTTGACAATATTGTTACCCACCCCATAAATAAAATATAGACTTACACGAAAGTACAAGCTATGGGTAAAATGTACAAAGTATATACATCCACTATACTTAGAGAGTGTTATGTCCTTAGAGCACAAGAAGCACAAAGAAGACGTAGCTCGGGCTAAGTGTAAGAGTGTGAAAAAGAAAAGAAAATAGAAGTCAGCTTACCCCCTATACTTAGGTAGTGGACAATCTTAGTATAGAATAGGAGTGAGAATGGGGCGGACACGACAAGAAGTGGATGCGAAGGGTATATACATTGTGCATCGGGTACCCATATACTTAGGCTCTCGTTAGCTTAATTAGTGGAAGAAGGGGCTAGCGTCTGATGAGTTCTAAAGAATGTACAAATGAATATGTGAAGAATTAAGATGAATTTGTACAGCTTGGTTTCGACTGCTTATTTTCATTAAGAGTGTTCTAATGTGTCTCCATTGTGCTCGTTCTGCATGAAGTTAATGACCTCAACTTGCACTAATTGCTCTTTAGAATCGACATAACGCTTCAAGAACTGCCCAATAACTAAAAATATCTGCATATTATCACTGAGATCAACAATGTCAACACTACCATTATTGTGCACATTTTAGACAATGTAGGGACCCATACATTTAGATTTGAGTTTCCCATGAAACATATTCAACCTAGTGTTAAACAACCATATCTTCTGCTCAGGGACAAAGGTCTTATGCCTTATGTGTCGATCATGCCATATCTTGACCTTATCCTTATACATCACACTTGTCATATGTCAAAATTTGGATTTCTACTAGCTCATTCATATTCAAGTCACAACAGAGCTTCCTCAACTTACAACTCCAATAATTATTCTTGATCGCGGATTCTGATTTGTGAACCATCTCTGCGAGCAAATGGCATGTCTTGCCATAGATCATCTTGAAAGGTGAGTACTGAGTGTAGTCTTGTAAGTTGTCCTATACGTTTAAAGAACTTAGTCCAAAATCTTAGACATGTTCTTTTGATCAGGACGAACCAACTTCTGAATAATACTCTTCACCTCTATTAGAAATCTCTGCCATACCAATAGATTGTGGGTGGTAAGGATTGTATACTCTATGCTTGAATTCATAGTCCTTAGCCAATGATCTCATTTCTTTGTTCCCAAAGTGGCGACCCCCATCATAAATCAAAAACTTTGGAACCCAGAACTTTGTAATGATATGATCCTTGATGAACTTACATACTGTCTTGCTATATGCGGTTCGGGTCGGGATAGCCTTAACAAGTAATCAACTGCTAACAAGATGTATTCATGTCCATTGTTGTTGAGAAATGGAACCATAAAATCAATTCCCCATGCATAAAAAACATCACAGAAATTCATCAGTTGCATGGGTGTCTCATCTTTATATCCAACAATACCTCCCGCTCTCTGACAAATTAGGCATGACCGTACAAAATCAATGGCATCTCTAAATAAGGCCAGCTAGTAAAATCCACATTGGAGTACCTTGTGTGCGGTTCTCTTTCTCGAATTGTGTCCTTCAGCCTATCAAGTATATGACAATGTGTAAGGACACTCTGGTATTCCTCTTGAGGAATCTTTGCCAAAAGCAATCCGATCCTTCAAAGAAAAGGAATGTATCGTCCCGGTAGTATCTCCTCGAATCCGACTTCAGTTGATCAATACTGCTCCTAGTCCAATCTAGGGGAACCTGTTTGGAGACAAGGTAATTAACCATATTGGCATACCACAAGAGGGAGTCAATAGCACAAACTAACTCATTTGGGAAGTTTCTCGAATCTTATCACTATCATGATTATCTTTTTGCTCGATTTGGGAAAGGTCACTTGTGTGATGTCTTTCTTCAACCTAGGAGCTGTCACTTCGGACAGGCATTTCCTACATACAATCCCTGACAACGGAAACCCTTTGCCTTGACGGGAGACCATGGATGTCACTTATGTGATCCTCCACCTCTTATTCAAATTCAATTAATTATCATGAATCACATTCATGCAATTAATTCTTCCAAGGGAAATACACATCTACTCATAATAGAGTATTTCAATTGGATATAATTAATTTAATCTCATTAAATCAATTATTAATCCAATTCAATCATCAAACTTGATTGTTACTTGAATTAGTAGTATTATCTTAAAGTACGTATTATTCAAATTTTAATAATTAGAAAATACATCATGATCTCTCAGGCATCGTTTGTTATATACTTGCCGTCATGGCCAATACCGACGGGAGTGGGACAGACTACACA
Source organism: Ottelia alismoides (assembly GCA_037367405.1). Classification (NCBI taxonomy): domain Eukaryota; kingdom Viridiplantae; phylum Streptophyta; class Magnoliopsida; order Alismatales; family Hydrocharitaceae; genus Ottelia; species Ottelia alismoides. The sequence continues at coordinate 253,613 of JAZKJV010001827.1, read as the reverse complement.
CGGTGCAACCTGCTACATCAACGCTCCCCGACTAGGCACCATATCCGCCTCAAGAAAAAATAATGCCGAGTCATACACTTTGTACTTGAGATGATCATCGGTTTTTCAACAGAAATTATACCATATAGTAATACTCAAAACCATTTTTATTATAAGAAAATTTTCTAGACAAATTCCCAAAACCTATTCAAGTAATAAGTTTGATGAAAGTGTATCAAGTAATCAACTGGTGATCTAGATCTAATCTAATCATTCATTGGTTGAGGGAATGTCATTAAGGGAACCATTATTGTTCTAATATTTTCCAAATATTATCCACAACTATTCCAGTAAATTAACCATTAATTTCACAAGATTCTTAAATGACAATCAAAAGGTTCATGGTTGAGTATGTAATTGTCAGCAGTGACCGCCACCAATTAAAATTAGCATATCTCTTTCATTTTAAATCCAAATTAAGCAAAATCAATTTCGAGAGATTGATAATTTGATTTAAAACAGAAACCATGTGATTAATACACATTTCCAGGTATTTTAAAATAGTAATTAACATCTTAATTACGTCTCTAACCGCCATCCCCAAAACAATGGACATATGGTCATTAAAACGATCATATCTTGAGCAAACAGAATCAAAATTACACAACTGAAATTTCACATTTTCCTTTTTTAATGGAGAACATAATACGAGTGATAATTTCGTGTTTAACCATTTTTAAACAGAGCAGAAAAAATCACAAAATAGGGCTGCATGAATAAATGCGATAAAAACTTTCGCAAACCCTAATGAGCCTAAGTCATTGTAGGTTCATGGATCATATCCAAGATCTCTAACCTCGCTCCGATACCACTTGAAGGATACAGAAAGATCCTTAAGCGTATCACAGAAGCATGGTGATCGTATCATATACGATCAAGAGCGACTAATCATACTAGTTGCTCGGTGCAACGGAATTTAAAAAGTTTTAAACGATGAAACCACATGATCCATGAACCAGATATGAATCATTTCTTCTAACCACATAGTAGATATAGGAATACCTGTTGTAGCATGGTTGTGATCGAGCTTCTAAGAGAAGAAGCCTCCTGCCTCAAGTCCGACCTTCGGAGGAGACGCTTGCGAGCGCGGGGATGAGTCGTGGGGATCTCACAATCCAAGTAGTTTTCCAAACAAGGGAACTCCTGATCTCGTCACATGAGATCGTATGTCTTCTTCGTGAGTGAGATGCACCAAAGAAGGAGTACCGAGAGTCGTTGAAGCGACAACACAATGGCAAGGCGACGACGAGGGCTTCTTCCTTCTCGGGTTAGGGTAGACGGCCACCCAAAGAGAGAGGAGGAAGAGGGCACGTGAGAACGAGTGAGAGAGAGAGGAGAGTTGTTGCACAACTTATTGTCACCTTGAAGAGCATGAGGTGGATCTTCTTATATAGTATTTTGGGGATCCATGGATCACACAAAATCAACGGATGAGATTGATTTGTGTTTCTTTCAATGGTCAGGATTTTGTTGTAAAAACACAACAACAATTAATTTAATTAAATTAAATCTATATTGATAAATCAATATAATTTAATTCCATAAATTAAATCAATTAATCATGGAGATAATGGAAAGGAGACTTCCTCTCTAAGAAATAGAGTGGACGGCCACCCTTTCCTTATTGGAATTGGTGGTCGTCACCCCTATAATCAAGGGGAGTGGAGATTACATGTAATCTCCTTTATCCCTTAATTATCTCCATGTTTTGCAACAACAATTATTGCAAATTATTCACCAAAAATAATTCATAGTTATTTTGTGAATATTGCAATCTTGTCATTGGAAATTTGTGAATCAAATTCACAACCCAAAATAAAAGGTGATTTATATTTTCAATTAATTATCCAATGTGAATCCAATTCACATCAATAATTAACCAACAAATATAAATCATAGCAAACTCTCTCTAGTATATTATAAATCATATTTATAACATATTATAAATAACATGTATACTCTTATGCATATCGCACTTATCCACAATAATTAAATCATATTTAATTATATTGGATATCCATTCTCATTCTCCAATATAATGTGAATCAAATTCACATTATTCATGATAATTAAATCACATTTAATTATCTATTTATCTATGCTTTCAACAATGGAATTATTCATGAACTCTTTCAAAAATAATGCGTATTCTCCGTAGGTACTTGGAGATAAGGACAGGGCGATTGTATTGTTCCACATATAGTGACTTGGATATAGAGATCACATCTCAAATCCAGATCTCAGGGACCTCCCATAGATGCTTAATTAAATCAAGTTCGTAAACCTAGTCTTCTCATTGCATCTGAATCTCATTCAGATCAATGTCTAACATTTGGACTAAGATAAAGTTACTTCTCAGAGGAGTCACTAAAATCCAAACCCGTTTCATCACTCCCTCGTAGTGGAAGCGTCATGGTTATACAATCATTTATGATCACATCACCCTTAGGTATTCCCAATACCTATACATCCTGCATACTGGAAGACCTTCGTACAAAACCCGAAGTTATAGATCTCTTTTAGACTGTCACCTTCATGGTTTTATCATTAAGATTCTCATTTGATCATTGGATTTGGTATTGATCATATGCTTTCCAAAAGCATATGTCATACCTATAAATTCTTTCTAGCTTCATAAGCGAGACGACCATGCATGGAATTTATCGATCCCAATATCTCATGAGTGAGCTCATGTCTTCCAGTTCAGAAGTAAACCTGTATGATCCCTTTGAGAGATTGTATTACTCATATGCCCTTATATGTACACCAGCTCGCCAGTATATAGACCTTGGTTAGGTCATCAACCTATTGGTCTACCAAATGTACATACTTAGACATATAGTAACACAACTATCTCTAGTCAGAGGATGTGTGCCTATATCGCGACATCATACGATGTAGGACTTTGGTTATCTCGATCTCGTTAAGTCAACTCTTTGACCTAACTAATCTGACACCTCCGAATCTCTATTCCCATGTAGAGGACCTACATCAAGAGGTTAGTCATATATCAACCAAATGAGAAAGGATTGCCATCTCCTACTCAGGTTGGAGATCATCTCTTAACAATCATTTGTCGATACTTGATGAATCCTCAATCTAACTCCTTAGATATTCATCTAAGCACCAGTCTCTATGATCCAACTATGGAATCAACAGTTGTATGATTATTAAGATGTCATGGTACATAACCCTAATTGTACTTAGAGACCTTATAGTGCATTCATTCATTTAATCTCAGATAGAGAGTGAAATAAATCAATAACTTTTATTGATATATCAAATATTACAATAACATTTATTGTAGAAATGGTTCGCCCCGGGCTCACATTGCTAACAAAGCATTTCCTTTTCAATCACTATGAAATTTCTTTATGTAAGATCCAAAACTTTGCTCATATAGTGAATCACATATGTAATCCCATCGCATCTATGTCCTAACACATCTCTGACAACAAAATATGATGCATTAGTCATGATCTCAAAGGGAAGAGACCAGTCAGGAGCCTATAAGATAAGCGATTCACAAATCTTTCTTTTCAAGCGCTCAAAGGCCTCCAGACACTTGTGATCGACAATGAAGTCGGTGTCTTTCCCTAAGATATGAATCAGTGCGGACGATCTTTGAAAAACCATGAATAAATCTTCGATAAAATACAAAATGCCCTAAGAAAGGACTCACTGATTTGACATTGGTTGGTGGCTCAAGTTTCTTGATCACATCTACCAGGGCAGGGTCAACCTCCATTCCCTTTTTGGAGATGACGTTCCCCCAACACAATACCCCTTCATGACCATAAAATGGCTTTTCTACTAGGAGAATACCAGATTAACCTCCCTACACTTCTTGAGGACTCAATCCAAGTGTGATAAACATGTATCAAAGCAATCATCGTGGACCGAGAAGTTATCCACAAATACTTCCAAGCAATCTCCCACCATCTCAGAAAAATACGTTGATCATGCACCGCTGAAATATGCATGGGGCATTGTAGAGCCCGAAGGGCATGCTCCTGAACTTGTACGTGTCAAATGGACATGTGAATATGGTCTTTTCTTGGTCCTCGAGAGCTGTGTCTACCTGATTGTAGCTCAAGTACCCGTCATGAAAAGATAAGAACGCTTTCCCTATGAGTCTCTCTAAAATCTGATCAATGAATGGCAGAGGAAAGTTGTATTTGTTGGTCGCATCATTCTATCGTTTTTAATCGACACATATGCACCTTAATTTGGGTACTCGTGTTACGATCTCTACCCCCTCGTCTTTGGTGATCATATGAATTCCCAACTTCTTTGGGAAAACATCAAGTGGGGCCACCCTCTTTGAGTCAGAATTAAGGTATATAAACCCTAATTTGCACCATTTCTCAATTTCTTTCTTAACTACTTCTTGTAGATTAGGGTTTAGTCTCTTCTGGAACTCACGGGAAGGTCTCGTATTATCCTCAACATATATTTGGTACGAGTAGAGAGTGAGGTTGATTCCCACGAGATCCGACACAGCCCAACCAATGTCTTTGTGGTTCCTCTCAAGAACTTCTAGAAACCTGGACTCCTTTTCTGTAGTTAATTAAGAGCTAATGATCACATGAAATCTCTTTTTTTGGCCTCGCAAGAAACACATACTTGAGTTTAGGAGGAAGTGGTTTCAGCTCTAGAAAATCTGTATCATAAATTAAGTCCGGCTGAGTGGCATCTGAGTTCGGCTCTATGTTGGAGGAGGATGGATTAAACTGTGACGTGCTAGCCCCACCAATTCTGTTGCATGGAGAGTCGAAATCAAAGAAATGCAGTAATTCAACCAAAGTTGCTTTTGACTCGTCATCTATGTCCCTTGATTATTCTAAAATAGGGTTAACCGACAGATCCAAAGGGATTTTTGAGTCATCAATGACATAGGTATATGTGTTTCTTACGATATCAGGGTACCCTTGTAAACTGCATTGTGCACTAATTTCCCTCCAGATGAGAGGGTCTCTCTCTATACTACTGGAGTCTGTCTCCACATCCCAATTTTACTGATCATCTTGCAATCTGCCTATGAAGATTTTGAGTACTTAATATTAGATTCTGAGTTGGATCTTTGCCATTTTGTCTGCTTCATCTCTAAGTTCACTTCTCCACCTAGATATATGAACTTCATCATTATTGTGTTGTAGTCGAACGCTGCCTTGACGGTCATATAAAATAACCGCCAAGAAGGATTTAAGATTCTCTTCAATGATTATGGGTCTACATATCAAGGAAAGTGAAGTCCACTTTGTACTCTTTCCCCTCAATTGAGATAACAACATTCTTTGCTTCTCACTTAGCTCTCTTCATTGATCAATCTGCAAATTGGAGTATAACTGATGATTTTCTGATTGGAACTAACATCAATTTATAATATAATGCTAAGGGAAGAAGGTTGATTGAAGAACCGTTACCTAGAAGAGTGCATGCAAACACAATGTCACCAATACAACTCTCTATATAGTGAGCACCCAAGTCTCCCTTTTTCCTTGGTAGTTACTGATTCTTAACATAGTGAGTAGTGTCTATTGATAAGACGTGAGTCTTTACATACTAGTATGGTTTCTTCCTTCGATTCCTTATAGGAGTGCATCTTATTTCCAAGTACCAATGAAATGCGGAATTGTTTGCCACATATTGTTCAAATGTCACCTTAACTATCATGTTCTCTTGATAAAATCATGCCATTCTTGGGGCATCTTAATGAGTTTTCTTAGATTTGCGCTTTCTTCCCATTACAATATGGGGGAAAGGAATATAAGCAATCAAAATAGGGGACGAAGAATCCGAATCAGAACTAGAAACATCAATAAAAGAAAATATTTACACATTAATATAATTTTTCGATTCTTAATAATTAAGAAAATAAAGGAATAAAATACAGAGGATTTATACATAGACTCTTAATGTAGACTCATGCTTAGTTTCTTTGATTTTAGTCTTATTTTAGATTTGGAATTTTGTACATTTTAATACAAATTTGTCAAAGAAAATAAATGAAAAAGAATAAAAGAAAAATATTTAATTATGTACATAAAATATCTAGTCAAAATCAGCTAAAATACACAATGTTTAAAAGAAGCCCAAAACCCAATTTTAACGAACGAGCTCTGATTCTTTTGAACTTAATCTTTGAAAATAATTGAATGTGCATTAGTTCAAAAGTGAGTAGAATTTATTTGGACACTGTATGAGAGAGATTTCATTGTTTTAGTCTATATGTCCTGAAATAAGGATTGGGGTTTATTTGTTAATTATTTCTGTTAGTGTATTTTTTTTGTATTTTTCATTGATTTAGGTTAATGATATGTAAAAATGTAGTTGGTTTCATGTGACGTGGAACTAGAATAAAATCATAAAATATCAGTGAAGTTAATTGTTTTACAAGTCTATTGTACAATGGATTCTTGGCTCCTCATTTTATATAATGGTGAATGATAAAATGTAAATATTAGTTAGACATGCATGAATGATAATTATGAAATTCAGATGATTAAATGCCAGTGAATTTTGGGAAAATGAGCTTAATTGAACTCTTTTAGACTGATGAATCACATATTCATAAAAGAACTAAAGTGAGAAGTAAGATCGAAAGAATTTGATCTAACTTAGATAGCCAGTTCCTATTAGACGAGTTCAAGGAATACCTTATAGACAAAGTAATATCATTCCTATCTCACTCCTAATATACCTCATCTCAATGAGTTGTAAAGATATGAAATTGGATCATGTTATACATGATCTGATCAATGATGGCACAACATAATTACCTCTTAGTTTCCAGGTATATAAAAGAGACTACAATATATATCCTTAATAAGATTCCATGTAAATATGAACCCAAAAATCCTCATGAACTAAGGTTTAGAGCCAAGATTAGTGTTATACACTGGATGATCTAAGGGTTGCTTGGACCATGTTATAACATGGATGCAAGAAAAGCTAGAATCTTGAACTTGAGAGTGCTATTTCATTAGGAATATAGAGGATGGTATTGTATACCTACTTTATTTCCTTAATATTATTAAAAGATTTCATCTCTAAGAATGTGATTTTAATAGGTTGACTTTCTTAAGAATCAAGATAAGAGTAAAGTAAAGGTACTCATTGATTCCCAAGAGGATAATAAGGCTCCTAGAACTAGAAACTAAAAGGATAATTAATGGTTAAACACTCGTACCTTTTCAAATCAGTTTGATGGTGGTATGACCACTCATAGGATATGGATTCCATGTGTCATAGAAATTTGACAATGATCGAACTTCATATGATGAAGCTTCTATAGATCATGTTATGGAAAGATGGATGATAACAATAAAGTCTAAAGTAGACCTCATGGACAAGTGTAGTGTATAGACCCTCGAGGATTCACCTATAGTGGTCAAACCCATTGGATGTAAATATGTCTTCAAAAGACAAAGGGAACCTGAAGAGAAGGTAGAGACCTTCAAAGCATAGCTCGTAGCCAAGAGCGACACATAGAAAGAAGACATCACTTGCGATAAGACTTGTTTTCTTGTAACCATGCTTACACCCATCATAATAATGCTAACTGTAGCTACACAATTTGACTATGACATCTGTAATATGAAAGCCAAGATTGCATTGCTCAATGAATACCCTAACAAGGATATTCATATGAAGTAGACCCATGGCTTCATGGTTGAAGAATGCAAGGTGTGAAAACTAAGGAACTCCATATATGAACAGAAATAAGCTTCTTGTAGTTGGAACATCAGATTTGATGAAAGTATAAAGGTATTGATTTTAGATAGAGTCTTAATGACCCGTGTGAAGCTTAGTGGGAGTGCCAATGTGTTCATGGTGCTAAATGTATATAAAATTCAAATCATTTATATTGATCTAAGGATGATAATAAGTGTTTTAAGATCGGGATGCTTCAAACCTTGAGATAAAAAGATCTCAAGCGTGCCTCTTATATCTTATTCTAATGTTCTTAAAAATCAATGAGAAGAAAGCATTAGAACCATCACATTAGTAGTACACCTTGGAAATATTCTATTTTTTTTGGAAAACTACAAGGAAAGCTTCTTTCCCTTAAGATATGCTACAAACCTATCTAAAGGAATATCACCTCAAAGAGTTGAGGATGTAAATGCCAAAGCTACATCCCCTAGTGCATCAATTATGGGAAGCTCAGTGTATGCAAGATGTGTACAAAGGTTAGATGTCTGCCATAAAGTAGGAATAATAAAATATTACCAATCCTACTATGGAGATAAAAATACTAAATTGCAGTAATAATCAACATCTTCAAAGGAACAAGATTTTTGAGATAGTGATCTCAAAGTCTTTCTTTAATAAATTAAGAATTTATAGATAGTGACCTAAAATGTCTTACCTACAGACATTTTACTAGACTTAAGACTATGGATTAATATGAGGAGATAGAGATCTCTAGGAATAAAGGTATAACTTACTTGTTATAATAATCAAGTCATTGTGACAAAGGCATACTAACTACTTTAACATGATTGAGTATTTGTTGCATAAGATGCAACTTTTGCATTGGATGCGAGCACTATTACTGAGTGTGGGTTTAAAGATCACCCTATTAAATGGCTCTTTGGGCCAGTAGAAGATTGTTGGAAATTTGAGCCCACATTGAGCCATTTTGTAATAAATGTTATTGCAATTCACGCCTTATTCAAAAATGAAGAATAACTAATTTGCATAATAAATCCCTTAGTATAATTAGGGTTGTGTACCATGGTCATCTTAATGATCATACAGTTGTTGATTCAAACGTTGAATCATAGAGGCTGGTGCTTGGATGGTATATAAAGAGTTAGATTGAGGATTCATCATGCACCGTCGAATGGTTGTTAAGAAGGCATCTCCAACCTAAGAAGAAGATTGCAATTCTTCTCTAAAGGTTGATATCTAATCGACCTCTTCATGTAGGTCCTCTACATAGGAATAGAGATTCGGAGGTGTTAGAAAAGTTAAGTCAAAGAGTTGACTAACCGATATGTTGACGTAGGTCAACACAGGGATTGCTCTAGTTGGTCCACTTGGACCAACTAGAAAATTCCCCAAGTGAACTTATTAATAAAATCAGTAAATAATAGTATATAAATTATTAATTTTCGGTTTAAAATGAAAAATGTTTATTATTTTATGCAGTATTTTATCCCCATTTTTAATTATTTTTATCAGGCTATTTATCATGAATTATTATTTACATGTATGGTTATAGGTATATTTACCTATATATGTGTATTTTTTTATTTTTTATTTTTATTTTATAATTTTATATACATAATTTATATATTTAAAATTATTCAGATGTACACAAATATATTTTTATTGTATTTTTTGAGTTTATTCGAACACTTAAATAAATAGATGTATTTTTATATAGGTATAAGTATAGTATATTCATCTATATATTTTATACCAGTATTTACTTTAATTTATTTTTAATAGTTTTCTTTGTTCCAATTATGTACCTATAATATAAATAATATTAACAAAAGTATAAAAAATATAAAATTGTAACAAATATAAAGAATAAATACAATGAATGTTTTATCCAGGTATATTCTACAATACATGTCCAAAATCTTACTTCCCCGTCTTAACTCCAAATTAAATGAACCTGCCTTCATTAAATAGCTAATTAAAAATTATATACAAATAAAGGTGATATTGAGTTTTTATGGAGAAGATATGGCTCTGGGAAGTTTTGATTTTGGCTTTTTATTTAGAGTGTAGAATAAACAGTATATATTATTTTTGTGTGAAATCAAATTTGAATTTTTTTGTATTTGTATCCACAACTTTCATGTACAGAGTTTATGAATTTGATGTATAATTAACAAAGAATGTAATAGGCCCCAAAAATGAATTATTGAAGACAAGACCTATGTCGTATACTGTCACGATATACACACACATCCTTGACTGGAGAAATATGTATTCCTATTTCTCTTAGTATTTACATTTAGAAGACCGATAGGTTGATGACCTATTCAACGTTGATACACTGGCGAGCTTGTGTGCATACAAAGGCATATGAGTAATATGATCTCTCAAAAGGATCATATAGGTTCATTACTGAACAAGAAGATATGAACTCACACATGAGATATTGGGATCAAATTCCATGCACAACCATCTCACTTACGAAGCTTGACTGAATTTATAGGTATGATATATGCTTTTGGAAAGTATATGATCGATATGTAGGTATGATATATGCTTTTGGAAGTATATGAATGATACCAACGCCCAATGATTAAATGAGAAACTTAATGGTAAGACCCTAAAGGAGACAATTCAAATGTGATATAAAACTTCAGGTTTATTCTATGTCTTCCAGTATGCAGGATGTACAAGTGTTAGGAATACTCGAGGGTGATGTGATCGTAAATGATTGTATAAGCGCGACACTCATTCTGAGGGAGTAATGAGGAGTGATGAAATAGATTTGGATTTTAGTGACAACTCTTAGTAGATCGGTAAATTAATCTTAGTCCTAATGATGGGCATTGATCTAAATGTCATTCGGGTGCACTGAGAAGATATGATTTATAGTTATATTTCATCAAAGATCTATGAGAGGTACCAAAGATATGGATTTGAGGTGTGATCTCAATATTCAAATCACTATACATGGAATATGCAATCGCCTCATCCTTATACCAAAGTACCCATAGAAAAAGAACATTTATTCTTGAAAGTGTTCAAAAACATTTTCATTGTTGATAATATATCTGAGCATTGGGATTAAATGTGACTTAATTATATCGAATAATATGAATATGATTTCTATTATTTGGACACATGATAATATATCAATAATTAAATATGATTAAATTATCAAGGATATGATTAATATGGATATTACTATCCATAATTATCATAAATATCATAAATATGATTTATAATATGAGGTGATATTCAATTGTAAATAATATATACAAATTAAATGTTAATGTGAAATAGACATTGAACAGTTAATTGTAAGTGAATTTTACATTTTATATTTTATGTATGAATACGATTCATAATTATTGATGGCATGATTGGAATTATAACAAAATAATTTGGAATTATTTTGGTAAATAATTTTAAAACAAAATTTGTTGCCCATGTGGAATATTTGGAGAGATATGAGATCTCTCAATTAAGGAAGATGGAAGCCATCTCCCCCTTTAAGAGGGTAGATGACCATGGAGTCCTACTCCATATATTGATGTGCACTCTTTAAGATGGTAGACAGCCACAGAGTCCTTCCACCCTTTAATAAGGTAGAAGGAGGCTTGTCCTCTTTGCTTATACAAAAAATTAATCTGAATTAAATTAAATATGTTGTAAATTATTTACAACACATTTACTTTATATTAAATTGATTATTTGTTGCATCATATTTATGCAACAAAATCAGTACACGTGGATTGAGATACATGGACATTCAATTTAGTAAAAAAGGAGGGATAGCCCTAGTCTTTTCTACTTGCAACAATTGTAGAGCAACAAATCTCTCTCTCTCTCTCTCCATATTCCCACATATCCTCTTCCTCTTTCTCAACATTGTGGCCATCTACATTATTGACCTAGAGAGACTCACAGTCATCGCAATGCCATTGTGTTGCCGGGTTCAAATTCTTGTGGATCTCCTCCATATTCGGTGCTTCTTGCTTGTAAATAAGGCATTTGATTTTGTGAGACAAAATCAAGAGACTCCTCGCTCGGATCATCAACTTCGATTGTAAGAAGCACATGTCTCATCCACGTCTGCAAGTGCGACCTTCGTCGAATCGGACTTTAGACAAGAGGTATCCTACTTTAGAGACAAGGGATCACAAACATGCTTCAAGAGGTATTCTTATAGCTCATTTGTGATCATGATGAAATGCCTTGAGAAGTGTTCTCAAATCATGTTGTTACATCTATTTAAATTTTTAAAATTTCTATCGCCCAACTAGTATGATATTTTCCATAGGTCATATGTGATGCGATCTACACGCTTTTGTGATGTGCTAAGGCCTAAACCCTAGCCTTCACAAGGACCTACATATAATTTTTCACCAAATTATTCATGTAACACATGTGTGTCTGTACTAGAGTGCACACATAAAAACTTGGAACCCAAGTGTTACAATTTACCCACCCACATGTAGGAAGAACGTGAGAAGGTTAGGATCAAGAAAGGGTTGTTGCTCAGATGGCTTGGAGTACTCCTACTGCTCGAGTGAGGCTCGATGGGAACTGATCTTGGTTGACTGGAAGGAAGGCTCAGGTGCATGGCTGGATCATTAGATTAGGATGATCCCACAACCCATATGCAATATGAGCGAGAGGTGCAGATCCTCTACAAGGGTTGATCAAGCGACGATGGATACAAATCTTATGATCTGTTAGATCATACCAAGGCTGGATCCAATGGTATTTGTATGTCTCCTCCTCTTGCGATACAATGATGGGCTGGTGGAGCTCCAGTGAGATCTCCGAATCTAGCATAAGAAGGGGGAGAATTGTGCAATAAACACCTATCCAATAATAATATTCAACTAAAATATAATTCACAAACCACAAAGATAGAATAATATCACACTACAAAAACACAATGATTACGTGGAAACCTAATTGGGTGAATACCATGACCCATAACCCTATTCTAGGATATCCCCTTCGCTCCTTTGGCGAAACCTAGTTCCACTATTCTAGTGCTACTTTGATATGAGGGTATAACAATCTCTCGTACAACCTATACCCTTCCTTGGGAAACTCCTAATGTAATATTTTATGTCTTATAGAGAAAGGAAACCTCAACTTGGGTACATAGAAAAAAATCCTAAACAGAAAAAGGGTACAATTAAACTTGAATTCACAAGCGTACACGCTTTAAGCGTATAATATGCTTGAGAATGATGAATATGATTGTAATATAGCACAAAGAGTGCAAATAACTTTAGTAGCTAGACAACTTTGCATTGAAGAGAGCTCGAGAATGTAGAAATACGGTTAGAACTGGAATATCGCACAAAATGATCACTCTTTCCCTTCGTTCGAGAGTAAAGGATGTTTCTCTGAGTTGCGTGTGTCAAACAATGAGCCATAGGGTCCCTTATATAGGGTGGGCCTCAAAAGAGTGACTAGTGTGCAAAAATGTAAAGTCCAACGTTCATATCTCCAAAATCCACGAAATTATCAAGAAAAGTTATGACCTTTCTTTGGAGCCTAAGTATTTCACGTCAGCCTCTAAAGTCTTCAAATCTTGAGCTCTTGGAATTGAGTCTTTCTTTTCTTCTTTTTACAATATGATTCTAAGCATCAAGCCTTCAAGAAGAGTCTTTCAGAGTTGCTTTAAGCTTTGAGTAGGCGTCATAGCTTTTCTATACTTTTCATCATTGATCTTCTAAATGAAAAGTTAATCAAGCTACAAAAAATGTATAATAAATTCATTATCAAAATATGTCACTAATTATCCCCTATTTTTGGTAATGACAAGACTTATATTTGTTTTTCAATACTTTCAACTATATTTATTTCTATTTTATTTAACCTCTCTTTTAAGGTATATCAATAATTATCACTTCTTTAATTTTTTTCCTTAAAACACTATGCTTCTCCTGACTTCTCCCCCTTTTCTTATTATAAAGAGATTAAAAATAAGTTTCTCTCCCTATCTAAAGGAGTTCTTGCTCCTCCTTTTCTCTCCACTTTTGCTTGAAACAAAAGAATCACTTAGCTCCCTTTTTATTAAAACTTTACTTTTATAATAAAGTTTTAGGACAAGTCAATATATTGACATAAACCTAAGTGTCTCTTGAGATGAGCAAATCTATGAAGGTTTAATGATTCTGTGAATATATATCAACAAGTTCTTCCGTATTTACAAGGTCTAGGGACGTTTCTCCTTTTAGAGTACAATATCTTGGGAATTGATATCTGATGTCAATGTGTTTACTCCTAGAGTTTAATACATAATTCTTATAATGATTTATAATACGTGTATTATCACATATAGTTTCAAAATTTTCAAACTTTAAACTAAAGTCATTTATGGTCGCTTAATCTACAACACTTGCGAACATGCAAGAGAGGCATATGTGTATCTAGCTTTTGTTGTTGATAGGGATATACCTTTTGCTTTTTAGATAACCAAGAGACTAGTACATTTTCAATGAAATTACACATCCCACTAGTACTCTTCCTATCAGTTCTACTTCGAGCATAATCGACATCACTATAAGATTTTAAGTCAAGGTGTGGTGATCTAGGTTAAAATAAGACATAATTATAACTATCTTTCAAGTATTTTACGATCCTTTTTACAATGTTTATGTAGCTTTCCTGGGGAGTCGATTGGAATTTAGCATACAGACAACTACTAAAAGTCTGTCTTGTCTACTAGTAATAAGATTCAACAATGAACCAATCATACCTCTGCATTGAGTCACATCAATATACTTACTCTTTTCATATACAACAAGACACACTTTAGCTCCCATTGGTGTCATCTTTCCTTTTTACTCTCCATCTCGAATCTTTTGAGAAGATACAAAGTGTACTTCGTTTGACGTATGAAGATCGTTTGTGGTTGCTGTTGAATCTGGAAGACTAAAAAGAAAATGAATTCTCCTATGAGACTCATTTCAATCTCATCCTTCATCAACTTAGCAATATCTTTGCATAAATCTTTGCACAAATCTCCATTAGTATCTCAAATAATATCATCGACATATATTTGAACTATTAAAAGACCATTTGAATTTCTACTAAACAAAATTGAGTTTACTTGTCCAATTTCGAAGTTAGCAGATAAGATAATATATTTTAATCTATCATATTATGCTCTTGGTGCCAGTCTAAGTCTACAAAAAACTTTATTGAATTTGTAAACAAACTTAGGTTTATCTTTATCAACAAAATCAAATGGTTGTTTAATTAAAACTTCTTTTAGAAATCCATTGAGAGAGGTACTTTTATATCCATTTGATAAAGTTTTGTATATAAGTGAACAACATAAGAAAGTAGCATCCTAATTAATTTTAGTTTGGCAGCAGGTGCATACGTTCCATCAAAGTCTATACCTTTCTATTGGTTGTAACCTTGTGCAACTGATTTGGCTTTGTTCCTAATCACTAGACCTTTCTCATTTGATTTATTTATGTAAACCCATTTAGTTACAATTATTGATGTGTTTTCCAATTTAGGTACATGTTCTCAAACTTCATTTCTTGTGAATTGATTAAGTTCGTCTTGAATAGCAGTTATCTAGGATTCAGTTTTTAGTGCAGCTTCTATCTTATTAGGTTTTATTTGACATACATACGCATGAAGTGCAAAGTTAGTGTTAAGTTGAGATCTTATTCTAACTTTATCTAAGATTTATTCAATTACTTGAGTTTTAGGTCGTTCCTTGTTAAAGATATGTTCTTTAGTTAGATTATGTGCATTAGTGTCTTTTATCTTAGTTATATCAATGAATGATTGTTCTTTCATCTTCTTCATCTCCAATAATAATTTCTTGATTATTTAATCCTTGCGGAGTTTCATCAAATTTTTTGTGCATTGATTCTTCCTCAACTAGTGTGCTCTTACTAAAAACTCTATAAGTATTACTATGATTTGAGTACCTAATGAATATATAGTTCTTCGCTTTTAGCATCGAATTTATCTAAGTTGACTTTTATATTTAATGTAAAACATTTACTTTCAAACACTTTAGAGTGTTTTATCTTGAGAATTTTACCTTTGTAATGGTCATAACTTGTCTTTTTATGGATGGAACGTATTAATACTCTTTCTTGTACATAACATATTGTATTAGTAGATTCAAAGCAAAAGTATTTAGGTATACCAGATTCTATTAATAAAATTCCATCACATTCTTTTAAAGTTCTATTCTTTCATTCTAGAACTCTATTTTGTTGAAGTGCTCTTAGAAAATAATATTGGTGTTTTATTCCATGTTTTTCACAAAACATAGTGAATTGTTCATTTTTAAACTTTCCTCCATGATTTGTACACATTTTACGGATTTCTTCATTATTTTCCTTTTGAATTAGCATTTAAAAGTTTATAAAAGATTGTATTGTTTGATCTTTTATTTTTAAGTAGATGTTGAAGTGAAACAAGAGTAGTCATCTATTATTACAAGACAATGTTGTTTAACAGAAAGATTGATCTGGGGACTTAAAACACTAAGCCACTAATTGTTGTGACGATTAATTATCAATCAAATGACAATTAACCTACGCTGTATAGATAATCAATACAATGTGTGTGAGTTAAAATTTATTATAACTTTACTAAATGCGTGTAGAGTGCAAGTAGGTAGAGGTTTCGAACCACATAGAGCAAACAACAAGTAGTTAATTATTAGAAATTATTTCTATCTAATTAATAAATATTTTTTATTTTATGTTTTTATTATTTTTATGTGGATATTTAATTTTTATGGATTTTTAATTTTTTTTAATTTTTAATTTATTTACTTTTATAATTTCTTTTTAACTTTGGCAAAATTTTAGTTTCTTTTTTATTTTAAATTATAAGATATATACTTATATATAATAATATAGATAGCATAGATATTATATAAGAAGTATGTAAATAATATATAGTAAAACTATATATATTTACGAATAAACCAAATTACATCTACAACTTAGAAATTAAAATGTTTTTGTGGTTTTTACATTTTTCTGTAATTTTGTAATTTTATAGATTTTTTATAAGGATTTTCAAAATTATAAAATATATTGAATATAATAAATATCATAGATTCTTTTGAGTTTAATAAATATATATAAGATCAATTATCACTTAAAACTATTTTAATAGTTAATATATAAAATATAAAAAATAGAAATAAATTCTATATTTTGAATTTTTCTTTGATTTTAAAAAAAATTATAAGTATTTTTGGTTTTGTGATTTTATGTTTTATCTTTTGTATTTTTAGTGAATTTTGTATATTGGTTTAATATATAATAATATAATGAATATGATTTTTTGTAATTTTTGGTGAATGTTTTATATTTTTATGAGTTTTTATATTTCGATATGGAATAAATGAATCTTTTTGTATTTTTAGTAAATAGAAAATTTAATTAAATTGCCAAACAAAATTTATGCAAGATTATGCATGGTATGAGGCACTTAACATAAAATTCCTATATTTTTCAGAGCATTAGGAATATTCAAAATGCATAAAATAAAATGCCACAGTTACAAGGACCTATTTGTAATTAGAATAAAGTAATTTTAGATTTAATAAGAGGTCCATAAAGTTTAGGGGTATATATGACACATTTACAGTACCTCACATGTTGCTATACATGAGGCAGAAGTACTAGAGTGTTATTAGTAACAAATATGGGGTCCTTACCAATTGTCCTAAAGTTTTTTCACTGGAAATAATATTTATAATATAAAAAAGAAAAATAAAATGGCGGGAGGGTGTTCATACAATATACCAAGGAGAAGCTCGTGCCTATTGTGTATGGCTTGGATGTACAATTCTCAGTGAGCCACATCATGTCGCTTATGTGATGGAGGGCCTAGATTGCTTGGTACCCCTTTGACAATCAATAGTGCGGATTAGATCCTAGATGCGATCATATGGCTCTTCTTGTTCCCATCATTGGCTCAATCAGACAGTAGTGAAATAACATGGATGTGGTTCCTCATCTAAAGATAGATAGATGCCCTAGAAAAACTAAGAACTCGGCTCCTGGAAACTTTGATCCGACCTTTCTCTGACTTCCAGCCACCTCGATGACTCCCGGAGGTTCCGAAAGATTCTTACAACTCATCCGCATCTACTAGGGTCTACCAAAGGTCCAGACCTCGTTGAAAAGAGGTTTGGAGGTCGAGACACCTAGAAGGTAAAGTCTTGTTCTAAGACCCCTCGTATGGGGAGCTCAGGTGCTCGAGCATGCACAGAAAGTTGAGGTGCATGTGGGAGATGCTCTTTGTCTAAATAATCGAAGCCGTAGGCATGGAAATGAGATGAGGTGATTGATCTCCGCTGATGTGCGGAGATGGATATATGTTGGCATTAATCTTGGCGAGATCAAGGATGAATGGGGGTCCTAAAGATGGAGAAGTGATGAGATCAAAATGGAGTGGTTGATGGTTCGACATAGAGGGATGCACGTAACGAACAGAGGCCAAAGCTCGAAGCTCTGACATAATTAGAATGTTTGGATTTTAGGTTAATTTGACTGAAAACAAAGAAAATGAAAAAATAATGTGTACTAAGAAATTAAAATAAAAGGTAAAATGATAAATATAGAAGCCTCACCTTGTTGGAGGACATGGTAAAAAAGACCACATGAGTTGCGTTCAGTACGAGTAGAATCAGCCTTCGATCCCCTTCTCCTTACCATAGATCGTAAAGGCTTACCTCATGTCACAAGGTAGCTACTCCAACATCAATCCTATGGGGTTACAAGTGATCAAAGAGAGATTAAAAGTAGATTGAAGGGGTGGAGGTTTTTATTTATATACATGTGATCGACGACTTTGGGATGGTGATTGCGTGAGTTCAAGTAGAGGTCAGTGAGAGAAAGAGTAGAGTGTGGAAGAGGGATGAGGGGAGTGCAGAGAGGTGGTGACCTCGAGGAATAAGAAGGCATATGAGATGGATGAAAATGTGAGGAGGGTGGTTCTCATGCTTTGGCAAAGTCAAAGCAAAGCATCGTATAGTTGTCCCACAGATCAACAAACGATTGAATCCTATGACCAATAAGACAAAATAGAAAAAAAGCACACAAAATAAAAAATAATTATTAAACTATTTTAATAATTAAAACTTAAAACAAGAAAATAGTTATTTTTTCAAACTTTTTATCATGATATTTTTTACAACTCGATTGATTATGTGTTAAAATTTACAAGTATAAATATAGGTATATTTACATGTATTTTATGATTTATTTTTTTTCTATTTTTAGTTTTTATAATCATATTTACATATTTTCTATAATTATAATATCATTAAGTACATATTTACATATTTTTATTTCAATTTTAGGAGTTTATTTACATACATAAATAATTGTATGTATAGACATTATCGGTATAATATACCTTTATATTTTTAATGTATTATTTATTGGAGTGTCTTTTTCAAGGATATGGGAGAGTCCTTAAGTGCATCACAGAAGTGTGAGGATCGCATCTATACGATCGAGAGTGACTAGTCTCACTAGTTGCTCGATGCAGTAGAATTTAAAAATTTTAAAATGATGAAACCACATGATCCAAGAACATGTCTTGGATAGTTTCATATAAACCATGTACTAGATAAAGGAATACCTCTTTTAATGTGGTTGTAACTGAGTCTCTAAACAAAGAGACCTCCTATCTCAAGTGCGATATGTCAGAGGAGACACTTGCGAGCGTAGAGAAGAATCACATCGCAATCCAAGTTTTTGATCAAAGCAATGGATCTCCGGATCTCGTCTCACGAGATCAAATGTTTTCTTCATGAGCGAGGTGCAATAAAGGAGACAAGGATCTATGAGTAGTCGAAGCAGCATCACAACGACAATGCAATGATGACGACGACCTTCTCTCCAAGGTTAGAGTAGACAACCACTCAAGATAGAGAGAGAGGATGGCATGAAAATGAGAGAGAGAGAGAAATTGTATCATACCTACAAATTCTTATCATTCTTCCAAATCACAACAACCGTGCATGTAATTCTATCGGTCTCAATTCCTCATGAGCGAGCTCATGTCTTTTGTATGGTCCCTTTTGAGAGATCATATCGCTCATATGCCCTCATATGCACACCATCTTGTCAGTGTATAGTCCTTGATTAGGGCATCAATCTATTGGTCTACCAAATGTACATACTTAGACAAATAGCAACACATCTGTCTTCGGTCAGAGGATATGTGCCAATATCGTGACAATATACAACATAGGACTTGGTTATCTAGATCTCGTTAAGTCAACTCTTTGACCTAAATAATCTGACACCTCCTAATCTCTAATCCCATGTATAGGACCTATATCAAGAGCTCAATCAGATATCAACCTAATGAGAAAGGATTTCCATCTCCTACTCAAGATGGAGATCATTTCTTAACAATCATTTGAAGGTGCTTGATGAGTCCTCAATATAACTCCTTAGATAATTATACAAGTACCATCCTCTATGAGTCAACTATTAAATCAATAGTTGTATAATCATTAAGATGGCCATGGCACATAACCCAAATTGTACAGAGGGACCATATAGTCCATTCATTCATTTAATCCCATACAAGGTGTGAAATAACCGAAAACTTTTATTGATAAATCAAACATTACAATAACATTTATTGTAGGAATGGTTCACATTGGGTTCACATGGCTAACAATCTCCCACTAGCCCTAAGATCCATTCAAGTACAATCCTTAAACTCATGTTCATTACATGTTGGTCGAAAACATTTTGCGTCAAAGGTTTGTTAAGAGGATCAATAACGTTATCTATGGAGGTCACCTTGGTGATGATGATGTCACAATGCTTTTGAATCTCCCAGATGATATGGTATTTCCTTTCCACTACTTGCTCTTTTGATGCCTTTGGGATCCTGTTGACACGGGATCTTCGGATTTTGAATTCAAGATATGAAAATAAATGCGTCAATGGTTGTTGCAACCCAAATATCCTACAACAAACAAAAAAAAATATTTTTTTCTTTCTCAATCTGAAATAATAACAAAGAATAATGTGAGCAAGAGAAATGTTTTTGTTACTTATTTACATGTATAGCGAACATGATCGAACTCATGGAGGCTGCAATTCCCGAGGGTTATTCAAATAATTGACAAAAATCAATTAAAAAAAGCGACCCCAAATGCAAACTATCCTTGGTTTTTGTGGAATTTTTCTCCTTTTATTTTTTTTGTCTATTTTTATTTTCTGATTTTCAAAATTTTAATTATTTTAATTTTGCATTTTTCTAGATTTTTAAATAAGGAACAATATGCACAAGGGAAGAAATATGGACACCACACTCTTTTTTATTTTTCAATTATATCAAAAATGCTCAGAGAAATCCAAAGAAAATATTTTTGTGTTTTAAAAGCTTTGAAATGATTTTGGGGATTTTTTTAGAATTACCAGATGTTTTTGTATTTTTCTAAAAATCAAATAGTGGCAAAAATGTTAAACAATGCACAACCTGGAGTAATTTGGAACTTAAAAATATTTTAAGTGCCCAAAACTCCCGGAAACTATTTCTATGCTAAAATATAAATAAATATCTACACAAGGAACTGAAATACCTATTTTGGATTTTTCTATATTTTTTTATAATTTTATAAGATTTTTAATCATTTGTATTTTTTTGGATTTCATAAATAATTAATTCGTAAAATTTGGATAATAAATAAAAGACACAAAAAGCAAACTACTCTAATTGTTTAAGAAATTTTTAAGCAATGATGGAATTTTTATGATTTTTTAATTTCAAGAAGAGAAAATGACACCGTTTTTGATTTTTTAATAATAACAAATGAAAATAAAATGCAATGAAATTTATGTATAATAAAGATGAATATAATTGGCATATAATAAATTTTTGTAGAATTTTTAGAGCAATGAAAACATTTGTTTCAATAAAAAGAACATGCAAAATAAATAGTTTGGATAACAAGGACTAGAATGTAAATATTTAATATTTTTGCAACAAATAAATAACAGAAATAAAATAGAGGGTGTAAAGTGAAAATTACCCAGGAAGGACGTACGTTGCACATGCTTGGACTGAGGTGGGACCTTTTTCTAAATTTGAAAACCTTGGAGAGGTTGATTGCAATTTGTCCAAATTTTTTAATTGATAATCCTCTAGGGTTTTCTCTTTTTTCTTTGTTCACAAATCCAGGCCAATGGGAGCAATGGACGTCACCCTTCTACTTTGTTCCCAAGCGAGCGGCGGTGGCTTGGAGTCCAACGTGCGGCACGTTGTTGCAATCAACCTACAGGACTCCAGGCGTGGATGGAGGCACCTGAGTTGGGGTCAGTGGAGGTGCTACAGAAGGGTCGGACGCGTTGAGTCGGTGGCGACGGTCAAGCTGCTGGCAAGATGATTGCACGGTGCGCCGCGCAGGTAGATGGGAGCTCTGGAGTCAAGTATTGTGGACGGGTGGTCCATGGTAGAGGTGTTCAGGTGGCACAACCGGTGGGTACGTGCAGGGGTGCATCGTGCTGGTTGGTGGGGAGCGGTGCGCCGGCGTAGGCGTCGATCTGGGCAATGGGTGGTGGTGCTCTTCCTGGGAAGATGGAGCACGGGCAGAGATGGGCTCCAACGATGGTGAAGCTCGCAGGTGGAGGTAAGTAGATGATGTCAGTGGTGATGTTGTGCGAGGAAGAAGGAGGGCAACATATGCCCTCGCACGGTGATGTACGGTTGGCAAATGTACGTGTTCCTCATGCGGGGTCAGTGAAGGAGGCGAAAGTCTATAACTGGGGAGTCGATGGTGGAGGCGATCTTCTGACAGTGAAGACGTGTGGCGAGCGTCGCCTGTGGCTGGAGGGGTTGCGTCTGTCGCTGCTCTTTTTTTATTTTTTTCCTAATTTTTATTAATGTTTATTTATAAAAATAGAAACTAAATAATAAAAAACTTTTTTTGAATTTCTTTAGAGAATAAACTGTAAATAATCTGTTTTTTATTTTTTTTATTTTTTATTTTTTTATTTTATCGTGCAAAACAAATGTTAGACAAATAACTATATATATGTGATTTTTTCATTTTTTATTTCTTTTTTTGAAACTAGAAGATGACTCAAGCATAATGAATCATCTATACTTATTTAAATAAATAATAAAAAAATTGAAAAAAGATGTGAATGGGGATCCAACAAAATGGAAGAATCGAATTCGAGTCTCCGACCACTGTACGTGGCCGGAGTTGAGAGATTGCATGAGGTAGAACGTGAAGCGATGAGATCGAGAAAATGAGATGAAAACTCGAGATGAATGACGAATCAAATCGTGATGGATTTTAAGATTTATATAAAAAATTACAATGAAATAAAAATGAGAGAGATAAAACTAAGTCAATCTAAATTAAAAATAAGAGAAAAATTGTGGATCTCACTTTAGGAACGGAAAAGACCTTAATTGCCTCAATGAAGGACAACTCACTGTCACTGGATGGCTCGGACGTTAGGCACCCTTCTGCGATAAGAAGACTCTCGGAGATTAGGCTCCTCTCACCAAAAGACTGATCAAGTTGAAATGAGGGAGTGGGAGCCATATTAATAGACAAAGAAAGGAGTTTGAATTTTTAAAATTTTGAATGAAGATAAGAGATAAGAGAAAAATTTGAAATGAGATAAAGTTAACATTATAAAAAAAATAAACAATTTTTTTTTATTTTTGTCATTTTATTAGATTTAAAAATAAATGTTATTTTTCTATTTCTTTATGGTGGTTATTTAAGAAATTTAACTATATACATGTACTATATGCAAATATGGCATTATATACATGGTTAACTAAGGAAATTATTTATTTATTTATTTATTTTAAATAATTAGTAAAAATATTTACAAATACAATATGTACAAATAAATGGTTAAATTGCACAAACCATCCCAGAAAACTGACATTTCAACCATAATTCCAAGAATTATGAAATCACAGTTATTTTAAAAAAAATAAATTTAGAATATATGAATTGTGTTTGATTCAATTTTGAGTTCATATGGAGACTGAATTGATCTTTCAATTATTGCTTAATAGCTTTTTCCGGGTGTGGTTACTTCTATTTTGTACATGATTTTATTTTGCAATTATTTTTATTATTTAAGAAACATTTTTATTTACAACTTTTGTTTGAAAATTATTTTCTTTAAGGTCAATTTATGTAAAAATAAAATAGTGTTAGCTTTAGACAAATATATAAAATAAGTGAGAATTATTTACAACACAATTTTTTTTGAATTTTCTGATTAAGGACCCTATCTCCCCCTACTTTATTCCTTGTTGATCAGGTCAGGTCGTGACCTTCTCTCAGGGTTCAGGTCAGCCTGTATCTATTACATATATATAGTCTTTTTTTCTTTTATTTTCCTTTTCTTTTCTTTATTTTTCCTTTCTTTCTTTATTTATTTTTGGTTAAAATAATATACTTATATACAATATTTCCACACAGATGCAAATTAGTAAGAATATGGAGTTAGTATTATATACAGATGTTTTATAAGGGATTTTAAGCTAAAATAAATAAATAAAGATGATGAAATTCAGATTCATCAGATCCTTCGCATGGGCAATGGCTCATGTGTTATCGCAGAGTAGCGGGATGTGGGTATTAGAGGAAACTATGCCAAGTTCTAGGATGAACTTGTGTAACTACACCGTTTCCTTTGCAGCATCCAATGCGACAATGTATTAGGTTTCTGTTGTTGAATCGGTTGTGGTGTTCTGCTTCTTGTTTTTCCATCTCACATCACCACCGTTCAATAAGAGTACAAACCCTGATGTAAACTTTCAGTCATCTATATCTAACTGGAAGTCTTAATCTGTGTATCCCAAGACTTGGAGTTCACCATCTTCATGGACCAAGATATAATCTTGCATCCGTCTTGGATACCTGAAAATGTTCTTCACTTCACTCCAGTGTTGTTCTGTATAGAAAGATTGATAAGGACTTACCACTCCTACTGTATGGCAGATATCTAACCTTCTACTAATCATGGCATACATCAATCTTCCTATAGCTAATGCGTAGGGGCATACAACCATGACTTTCTTTTCCTCAACACTTTGATGATGGACATGCGAGCCCACAACGAGCCATTTATGCAATAAATATTATTACAAATATCATTCCCTGATCTAAAAAATAACTAATTTACATAATAGGTCCCTTAGTACAATTAGGGTTATGTACCGTGGCCATCTTAATGATCAGACAATTGTTGATTCAATTGTTGAGTCATAGAGGCTGGTGCTTGGATGAATATCTAAAGAGTTAGATTGAGGACTCATCAAGCACCATCAAATGATTATTAAGAGAGGATCTCCAGCCTAAGAAGGCGATAAAAATCCTTTTTCTATAGGTTGATATCAGACCGACCTCTTGATGCAGGTCCTCAACATAGGAATAAGAGATTCGGAGGTGTCATATTAGTCATGTCAAAGAGTTGACTTAACGAGATCGAGATAACCAAAGTCCTATGTCATATGCTTTCACGATATAGGCACGCATCCTCTAACTGGAAATAGATATGTTACTATATGTCTGATTATGTACATTTGGCAGACCAATAGGTACCTAACCAAGGTCTATACATCGGTGCATTGACGTACATGCAAGGGCATATGAGTAATACGATCTCTCATAGGGATCATACATGTTCAGTTACTGAACCATATGACATGAGCTCACTCATGATATATTGGGAGGAATCAAATTCCGTGCACGGTCGTCTTGCTTTGGAAGCTTGACTGATTTTGTAGGTTTGATATATACTTTTGGAAAGTATATGATCAACACCTAGGTATGATATATGCCTTTGGAAAGTATATGATCGATACCAAATCCAAATGATCGAATGAGAAAACGTAATGAGAAAACCCTGAAGAAGAGTCTAAAAGAGATATAATGCTTCAGGTTTACTATGGGTCTTCGAGTATACAGGATGTACATGTATTGGGAATACCTGAGGGCGATGTGATCATAAACGATTGTATAACCATGACGCTTCTATTTTGAGGGAGTGATGAAATAGGTCTGGATTTTAATGACTCCTCTCATAGATAAGTGATATGTTCTTAGTCCAAATGTTGGACCTTGATCTGAGTATGATTCAGATACAAGGAGAAGATTAGATCTACAACTTTGATTTAATCAAACATCTATGGAAGGTCCATAAGATCTGGATTTGAGATGTGATCTTAATATCCAAGTCACTATACATGGAAAAATACAATCACATTGCCCTTATCTCCAAGTATCTGTGGAGAAAGCACATTATCCTTGAAAGAGTTCATGGATAATTTCATTGTTGATATATGTATCCGAGCATAGAGAAAATTGATAACTAAATGTGATTTGATTATCATGAATAATATGAATTTGATTCATATTATAAGGAGAATATGAGATAATTAAATGTGGTTTAATTATCAAAGATGTGAATAATGTGAATGTGATTCATATTATTTGGGCACATGAGAATAGAGGTCCAAGATGATTAAATGTGATTTAATTATCATGGATATGAATAATGTGGATAATACTATCATATTGATCATGTATATTATAAATGATATTTATAATATATTAAAGAGAGCTTATTATGACTTATATTTGTTAATTAGTTATTGATGTGATTTGGATTTACATTGGATGATTAATTGAAAATATAATTTACATTTTGTTTTGAGATGTGAATGTGATTCACTTTTTTTCCAATGTCATGATCGCAAATTTCACAAGATAATTATGAATTAATTTTGTGAAATAATTTACAACAATTGTTGTAAATTTTGAAGATATCGTGAGATAATGAGACCTCTTAAGATAATGAGATCTCATGAGATAATGAGAACTCACAAGATGATTGGTGGTCGTCCCCATTTTTAGGGGATGTGGTTAGTCTCCTCATTATCTACAAAACTAGCCAATTGGTTTCATTTGAAATTAACTTATATTGATTTATAAATATATATTAATTTAAATTAAATTAATTGTTGTGTTTTTACACCAAGATCATAGTCATTGAAAGAAACACAAATCAATCTCATCCATTGATTGTGTGATGTCCTTGGATTGGGATCCATGGACTCCCAAAACCCTATATAAGAAGAGGCACCCCTTGCTCTTCGTAATATACGATTAAAATAACAACATATGCTCTCTCCCTCTCTCTCTACACGTCATCTCTCTCCCTCTCTCTCTCATTGTGGCCATCCATCATGGTGCCGTCGAGAGAGTCGTCATCGCTGCATCATCATCGTTATGCTTTCGGAGTATTTGCTTGTGGATCTTCGTCTCATTCGGTGCTCCTCACTCATGAATAAGATGTTGGTTCTCATGTAAAGGGATCAATATATTCACCACTTGGATCATCAACATGGATTGTGAGAAGGATGCGTCTCATCAATGCACTCACAAGCATGTCCTCCATCGAATCAGACTTGAGACAGGAGGTCTCTTTGTTTAGAGACTTGATCGCAACCATGTTTCAAAAGGTAACCTTAATACCTATTGTGGTTTAGATGAAATGATCCAAGAAATGTTCTTAGATCATGTGGTTTCATCATTTTAAATATTCTGCTGCCCATAACAACTAGTGCATCTAGTCGCTTCCGATCTCATTCGATGCGACCCTTACGCCTCCTGTGCTTAAGGATCTTCCCATATACTTCATTTGAGGAGCCATCCCTTTAGATAGGTGGATACCATGCCTTAAGGGAAGGAAACCTTCCTTGGAACTCTCCATAGGAAATTTTCCATAATTTTCTTAATGTAACCATGTTGTGATAATCCCAATGTCCTCTTTTCTCGATTTTTGAAAAGCTTCAAACCCAAGATGTAAGAGGCCTCTCTACCATCTTTTATCTCAAATGTATACAACAACAACAACAAAGCCTTTTCCCACAATTAAGTAGGGTCGGCTACATGGATTCTTTGCCTCCATTTAGATCTATCTTGGGCCAATCCCAGGCTTATATCCACAAAACTAAGATCCCTTCGTATTATCTCTTTCCAATACTTCTTGGGCCATCCTTGCCCTCTCTTAGCCAGCTCAACATCCCAATACTCGCATCTCCTAATTGGTGCATCAGTTGATCTTCTTTGCAAATGTCCAAACCATCTTAAGCGATTTTCTCGTATCTTATCCTCGATTGGAGCTACTCCAACTTTCTTTCTGATTGCATCATTCCGAATCCGATCTTTACGTGTGTGTTCACACATCCACCTTAGCATTTTTATTTCTGCTACATTCATTCTCTGCACAAGTCTATGGTTCACAGGCCAACATTCAGATCCATAAAGCATAGCAGGTCTCACGGCTGCTTTGTAAAACTCTTCTTTAATCTTTAAAGGAATTTTCTTATCACGGAGAAAAGCAGAGGCTCCTCTCCACTTTAGCCATCCTGCATTTATTCTATTAGTAACATCTCCATCAATTTCCCCATCTTGTTGCAGAATAGATCCCAGATATCTAAAGAAATCTCTCTTCTGAATGTTATCATCACCAATCTTCACCTCGATTCCTTCACCATTGCTTCCATCAAAGGTGCTCCATATATTCTGTCTTAGCCCTACTTATACGAAATCCTTTAGTCCCCAACTCATGTCTCCAGACCTCAAGCTTCTCATTTACTCCATATATAGTCTCGTCAATTAACACAATATCATCAACAAATAATATACACAAAGGTAACTCATCCCCAATGTGACCGGTCAACTTGTCCATAATCAAAGTAAAAAGAAATGGACTCAAAGCAGAACCTTGATGTAAACCAATGTTGATGTCAAAATATCCAGTCTTTCCATACAGGGTCCTTACACAAGATAAAGCCCTATCGTACATGTCCTTTATGAGGTTAATGTATAGGACATGTATTTGTCTCTTCTCCAACGCTCTCCACAATATCTCTCGTGGGACAGAATCATAAGCCTTCTCCAACTCAATAAAGATCATGTGGAGGTTCTTCCTTTTAGCTCTATAAATCTCCATTGTTCTCCGCAGCAAATGGATGGCTTCAGTCGTTGAGTGACCTGGCATGAATCCGAATTGGTTTTCTTTTACATTGGATATTTGCCTCAACCTTCTTTCGATCACACGTTCCCAAATTTTCATAGTGTGACATATCAGCTTGATACCTCTATAATTTGAACATCGCCCATGTATCATTCCCAACGATAAGGATATCATCTACGTAATACACTATGAACACAATTTCACTCCCACTAATCTTCTTGTATACCCATGGATCATCAGGATTCAACAAAAAAATCATAAATCTTTATGGTTTCTTCAAATCTAATGTTCCATCTAGGAGAAGCTTGTTTGAGCCCATAGATGGATTTCTTCGTCTTGCATACTTACCTTCCTCAGTAATGTATCCCTTGGGCTACTCCGTATAGATATCCTCCTCTAGGTATCCATCGAGGAAAGCCATCTTGACGTCCACCTGCCAAATGTCATAGTCAATAGACGCAACTATAGCTAGTAGTGCCCCGATGAACTTAATTATAGCTACAGGAGAGAATGTATCATCATAGTCGATGCCTTATCTCTATATGTAGCCCTTGTCTACGAGCCATGCCTTGAAAGTCTCTACTTTACCATTAGGTCCCCTCTTTCTCTCAAAGTTCCATTTACACCCAATGGGTTTTACTCTTTTAAGTGGATCCTCTAGGGGTCCATACAACATTTTTATGCATGGAGTCAATTTCTGACTTCATTGCTAGCATCCATCTATCCATGTCATGATCTGCGAGTGCTTCATCAAATGAAGATGGATCATTGTCAGTTTTATCTAACACATGGAACCTTTCAGATGGTGCAACTACCCTCGAACTCCTTCGAAGAGGTATGTGTGTTTCATCTTTATTTATCTCTTCATTTTCTGGTTCAGGGAGCTTAAAAATCTCAGGGAACTCAATGAGTTCCTTTACTTCATTTTTGTCTTGACTTTCAAGGAAATGATCCTCCATAAATTTTACATATTTAGAGATGAAAATATTTAGGGTCTCAAGTTCATAAAGTTGATATCCAATACCATTCTTAACATATCCAACGAAGTAACACTCACAAGTGCGAGATTCTAGCTTACTTGCATCCATGTTCTTCATATGGACCAAGCAACCCAAACCTCTCAAGTGTTTAACACAGGGTTTTGTTCCATACCATAGCTCATGAAGATTTTTAGGTATGGATTTGCTAGGAATCTTTTTTATTATATATATTACAGTTCCTACTACATATCTTCAGAAACTAAGAGGTAAATGCGCTTTACTCATCATTGAGTGAATCATGTCCATGATGGTCCTGTTGCATCTTTCAGCAACACCATTATGTTGGGGGGTTCCAGAAGGACTGAGATTGGAGAAAATTCCATTCTCTTTAAGGTATTCCTCGAATTCATCTGAGAGATACTCGCAACCTCGATCATATCGAATCTGTTAATCTTTCTATGGGTTTGATTTTCAACTAAAGCCTTGAACTCTTTCAACTTTTCAAAGGTTTCTGATTTATATTGTAGTAATAAGATAGACCCATATCATGAATGGTCATCAACAAACATCAAATAATATCAATATCCATTTCGATTTCACGGTATTGAAGGGACTACACACATCAGTATGTATTAGGTCAAGAATTCCCTCTCATCTTGTAACCTTATTAAGAATAGGCATCCGAGTCATTTTACCTCAAATACAATGTTCGTAGGTAAGCAAAGATTGAACCTATAGAAAATCTAAGGATCCATCATTTATCAATATATTAATCCTATCAACACAAACGACTAAGTCTTTGATGCCAAATCATATTTGAATGAGTTCCATCCTTCTCGGATCTTTTAGGGTTTTTATTAGTGGTAGTAACATTCACGACATTCTCATCAGTGCACAATTCATAGAGTCCACCAGAAGTCAAAACACCATTCGTGATGTGTTTATATTAACGACTTATGATTACTTTATTACAGAATAGAAACAAATATTCATCTCTAACAAGTTTGGATACATGTATAAGGTTCCTCCTAACTTCGGGTACAAAAAGACACTCTTTAAGTACTAGGACTCTTCCGCTAGGTAATGATAGTATGCAGGTCTCGATGGTGACTGTTGTAACATTAGATCCCATCATGATGACTATCTCCCCTTCATCTAGACTCTTAGTTTCCTGAAATAGATGAAACAAATTACATACATGACTAGAAGCACCAGAGTTGATGACCCAAGTACCTTCTCATCCAATGAGAAAATTGATTTCAACGATGAAGATAAATTTCATACCTCCTGGAGCTTAACCTTTGTTGGTAGACTTCAGGTAATCTCGACAATTATGCTTCCAATGCCCCAACTTCTTGTAGTGATGACAAGCATCCGTTTTCTTTGATACTATCGTAGTGGATGCATTAGAAGATGAGCCATTGACTCTTCTTCTTTTTCCCCTGGGCTAGACCCTTTCAAGAACCATGCTTCTGATCGTGCTTTCCATTGACTTTTGAAACAATTGCACTACCATAGATAATATCTTTCTTCATTATTTATTCTACATACTTCAATAAAGATAATAGTTTAGCGTTAGTATAATCAACTTTGTGCATGTGGTATGTTATCACAAAGCTATTGAAAGACTTAGAAAGTGACAACATAATGAGGTCAGCCTTCATATTTGAGTCTCTATCAACTCCGAGAGTTCCTAGCTTAGAAAGGTACCCCAACATTTTGAGTACATGTTCTCTGACAGAAGTCCCTTCCTACATCTTGCAGCGAATAAGTTCTTTCAAGATTTTATAACACTGTGTGCAGTTTAAATCACCGAACATTTCTTTCATATTCACCATTAAGTCATGGCAAGTGTTCATGTCCATGTTGCTTCTGAAGCACACTGGACAACGAACCCAGAATAAAACACCTTTCCAAAATATGATCTTCATCATACTTTTTATTGAATTTGATTTCTTCTGGTGTCTGTAGGTTTGTGTACTTGTCCTTGGATAGCACATAAGAGATGTGCTTTGCAGATAAGACAAGATAAATTTCAGATCCAATTAAAGTAATTTGGTTTGGTCAACTGATTGACCTCCAAGAGCATGCTAAGTGGGTTCATGGACTTCAATTTCTGAGAGTAAGAATGCACTATATTAACAAAATATAAATAATTACATATTCTTTGAAATTCTTTGATTAAGAAAATTTTAATCAAATTTGTCTTGCCTTTTCAACTTTGAAAGTTCATTCCCTTAATCACTATCAAAGCGAGAGATATACTTACTGCTATATCTCTAGCAAGATCTGGGATCTCATCTTTACCTTTGTTACATCCCAATAATATGAGAACCTGCAACTCAGATAAAAAGAAGCGAGAACACATTCCATCTTGCAAGTCCAACTTGCATATCCTAATTCAGTCGTTAACACCCGGGCCCACCACCCCCAATATGATGTTGATCTGTTATTAATTGAACCAACCGTCAACATGATTAGAACTTGCTATACACAATCCAATATCACCCCAATAATATGAGGACTCGATATTGGGGTTACTACATATACGACCTTACTCTTTTGAAAAGTAAAGACCCCAATCCAGATGTGCTTATATGCAGGAGATGTCACTTTGGACAAGCATCTCCTACATAGAATCCCTGGCGATGGAACCGTCTCCTTGACGAGAGACCATGGATGCCACTCATGTGATTCTCCACCTCTTATTCAAATTTTAATTATTGTCATGAATTATATTCACATAATTAATTCTTCCTAGGGGAATACAACTCTACTCATAATAGATTGTTTTAAATGGATATAATTTATTTAACCATGTTAAATTAATTATTAATACAATTCAATCATTCAACAAACTTGATTGTTATTTGACCGATGGTTTTATCTCAAAAATACGTATTATTTAAATTTTAATAATTAAAAAAATACACAACGATATTTTCAAAACATTACACTTTCCTTACCCGCTGTGATGGCTAGTACCGATGGGAGTGGGACAGACCACTCATGGAGCAGCCTGCTACCCCCAACGCTCCCCGACTAGACACCATATCTGCTTCAGGTCAGGATAATTTGATTTGCTCATTTTGCACTTGAGATGATAATCTATCTTTCAACCGAAGTTATACCATATAATAATAATAAATATTTTGATTAATATAAGGAGATATGATAAACAAATCCCCAATTCCTTTCAAGTAACAATGTTTTGCATGTAGAGATTGTCCTACAACTATTTTAGGATAATCTAGGGTTTTCATAAAACAGTCATTCAATGATGATTGATGTTTAATAAATTACTTCCATAAATAAATAGTAATCATTAATTAATCATGGCAAATTCACAATTTGCTATATTGACATTGTTGATAGAAAAATTAAGAAAGAGATCTTGATGATCCAATCATCATCCAACCCATCCCCACTAAACATGGAATATATAGGGAAAATGGAGACGGAATCATGTGAAATAAAATCGTGCAACTTGTTAGTTTGATACTATACTTAATTCAAGTTTTGTTTCATATTTCATGACAAGAAAACAATAAGGAAAAATAGTTTTGTTACATATCCAAGAAAACATGCAAACCAATTTTTCGGTTCAATTTCGTGCCCATTTACAACCAATTAAAGGTTACTGTTATTGGGAAATATTTAGACATTTTAAATACCTTTTATCAACCAAAAAAACATCAAAGAGTGCACAAACAATATGTTTTATTTCATCAAAAACCAAGTCGAATCTTGCATCCAATGCGAAAAAACAATGATTCTCGCGCATCCAAAATATGAACCATGATCGTCTATGGTTTTGGATCACATCGAAGACCTAACCTGGCTTTGATACCGATTGAAGTATATGGGAGAATCCTTAAGTGCATCATAGATGCATGAGGATCACATCATACACGATCGAGAGCGACTAGTCCCATTAGTTGCTCGGTGCAACGGAATTCAAAATTTTTAAAACAATGAAACCACATGGTCCAAGAACAATTCTCAGATGATTTCATCTAAAAAACTTACTAGATAAAGGAATACTTCTTGTAGCATGTTTGTGATTGAGTCTGTAAACAAAGAGACCTCTTGTGTCAAGTCTGATGTGTCGGAGGAGACGCTTGCTATCGCAGAGATGAATCGCATGCTTTTCGCAATCTAAGTTGTTGATCCAAGTGATGGATCTCCCGATCTTGTCTCATGAGATCAAATTTATTATTCATGAGCGAGGAACACCAAAGGAGACGGAGATCCACAAGTAGTCGAAGCAGCAACACAACGACGACGCAACAACGACCTTCTCTCTCGAGTTAGAGTGGACAACCACTCAAGATAGAGAGAGGGGATGGCATAAGAATGAAAGAGAGAGAAATTATAGATGTAACTTGAAGAGAAAGGGGCGCTCTTCTTTTATAGTATTTTGTGAGTCCATGGATCTCTATCCATGGACAACACAAAATAAATGGATAAGATTGATTTGCGTTTCTTTCAATGGCCATGATCTTTTTGTAAAAACGGAACAACATTTAATTTAATTTAATTTAAATATATATTGAATAATCAGAAAATGTATATTTATATATTGAATAATCAATATAAATTATTTAAATTAAATCAATTATCCTTGGAGATACTTGGGAAGGAGATAATCATCCAACCACAACGGGGGGGGAGGGACCCACTCCAATTAGGAGTTGGTGGCCATCAACCATATTTCTTGGTGGTTGGTAATCTCCATCCAATGAGATTAAATTATCTCATTCCAAAATTATCTCAGAATAACCATTCACAATTATAATGTGAACATTGCAATCATGCCATTGGAAAATTGTGAATCATATTCACAACCCAAATTAAAATGTAAATTATATTTTCAATTAATTATCTAATGGGAGTACAATTCACATCAATAATTAAACAACAAATATAAATTACAATAGGCTCTCTCTAATATATTATAAATCACATTTATAATTTATAAATAATTTGATAGTGTTATCCACGTTATTCTTATCTAAAATAGTTAAATTACATTTAATTGTATATTGGATCATCATTGTCATGCATCGAAATAATATGAATCAAATTCACATTATTCATGATAATTAAATCACATTCTATCCATTTCTCAAATTTTGGATTTAATGTAATAATGGAATTATTCGCAAACTCTTTCAAGAATATTGCGCTTTCTCGGCATATACTTGAATATAAGGACGAGGTGATTGTACATTCCACGTATAGGTGACTTGGATACTGAGATCAAATCTTAAATCCAGATCTCATGAACCTCTTATAGATGCTTTGTTAAATAAAGACTGTAAATCTAATCTTCTCATGGCATCTAAATCACATTCATATCAATATTCAACATTTGGACCAAGATCATATCACTTCTCTATTAAGAGGAGTTACTAGAATCTAGACCTGTTTTATCACTCCCTCAGAATGGAAGTATCATGGTTCTACAATCATTTATGATCACATCAACCTCATGTATTCCTAATACTTGTGCATTCTACATACTAGAAGACCTATGATAAACCTTAAGACATAGATCAATTTACATTTCCATCATTAGGGTTTCGTCATTAAGTTTCTCATTCGATCATATGCTTTCCAAAGAATATATTATACCTACAAATTCTTATCATGCTTCCAAAATCACGACGACCATACATGGAATTATGAGTGAGCTCAAGTCTTCCGGTTCACAAGTGAACATGTATGATCCCTTTTGAGAGATTGTATCACCCATATGCCCTCATATGCACGCCAACTCGCTAGTGTGTAGACCTTGATTATACCATCAACCTATTGGTATGCTAAATGTACATACTTAGACATATGGAAACACATCTATCTTTGGTCAGAGGATGTGTGCTTATATCTTGACAATATATGACAATGGACTTGGTTATCTTGATCTTTTTAAGTCAACTCTTTGACCTTACTAATTTGACACCTCCGAAACTCTATTCCCATGCAGATGACCTGCATCAAGAGATCAGTCAGATATCAACCTAGTGAGAAAGGATTGGCATCTCCCACTCTGGCTGGAGTTCATGTCTTAACAATAATTTGACGATGCTTAATGAGTCCTCAATCTAACTCCGTAGATATTCATCCAAGCAACAACCTCTACGATTCAACTATTGAATCAACAACTGTATGATCATTAAGATGGCCATGGTACATAACCCTAATTGTACAGAGGGACTTCATAGTGCATTCATTCATTTAATCTCAGATAGGGAGTGAAATAACCAATATATTTTATTGATAACATTACAATAACATTTATTGTATGAATAGTTCGCCTTGGGCTCACATGGCTAACACTTTTTACTTGTTTTTCTTTATATAATATTTTTAATATGTTTAAATAATATATACAATTATATAAAAATATTGGAAGAGTAAAAATATAAATAATAAAATATATTAATATTATATACAAATACCAAGTACAACGATACCCAAAAGTCAGTTTTTGCATCTTAAATCCATTTTAATGAAAACACCTTCATTTACAGATAATTTAATTTGTAATACAATATAGGTGAGTTTGGATAAATAGGAGTTCATATGGAGAAGATATTTATATGTGAAGTTCAAATTACATCTTTTTCATCTGCATATACAAGTTGCACTGTGCATTATTTTTATTGACAATAATTTTCGTACTTTTTTATGTACAAGTTTCATGTTGAACATTTATTATTTGAGATGCTTAAAAAAGGAATAAAATATTTTAAAAATTGATATTTTTAGTATATAAAATTGGGGATTTATGCACAGTGTATTGGACCTTATCTCCCCCAACATTATTTTTATCGACCAAATCAATATTGCAGACGCTCGGAGATGGCTCGGACCCGGGGCGAGGCTCCCGGAGCCTAAAGTCATGGAGAGAAGGCTTAGGGCGATTACGTGGACTATTGTAGACCGTCCGATCACTGAGATCCAATGGTAGTTGGAGGCCCAAGCATCGTCGACGTGGCTCAATAGGAGCCATTGGATGTTCCCCAGAGAAGTGCCATCAAACGACACCTGTAGACTCTGGCACTTCTTCCTCCGTCACGATCTGGAGGTGATCTTCAAGCTTCTACAACGTAGCACTGGCTCCTCCTCATTCTGGAGATCATGGTGCATCTCCCTGCTGGAGGTCCTGGAGGCAGTGGGCGGTGCCGGTATGCCGGAGGCGGAGCTCATGAATTCCGCTCCGATGAGACTCTGGCCATTGAAGGCAAGCACCTGCAACATTAGTCTATAACTGAAACGTGTTGCTTGTGCAAGGTATTGGTGAAGTGAAGCGAATTTTTCTAACTTGAACTTTAAAAGTGAGTTTGGTGGATTTGGAGTTCATACAGAGTGGGAATTTGGCCGGGATGTTGGACTTGACGGCTTTTTCTCTTTGAGATTTAGGAGCATTTATTTGAGATGGAATTTATTTTGTATTTTGTATTTTTAAAACATTTTTGAGAACAAGTTAGAGAGAGAATTAGACAAGAAGGAGTTGAAATGAAATTATTAAATATGAAGTCTTTAAACTATTTACAGGTGAAAAACTCCTTTTAATTTTGTGATTTTTTATTGTTAATTTATTTGTACAATCTAATATATGCTAATTAATGTTTTTATATACAAGATTCATTTTGTTAATTTATTGATTACATAAACATTTATTTGAGATTTTACTTAGGGATTTTGCTAAAATCAAGGTATTAAGATGTTGAATCGCGGATTCATCACCCCCCTATACTTCAACTTTGCAAGTCCTCGAGAAAATAAAGAGTGAATAAGTTGGATTAACCCCTTACTATGCATGTGATACAAGACTTGATTCGTTCAAGAACTCTCGATTTTAGAGATCCTAAAATTCTAAGTTGAACCAAGCTCTAGTCAAAAGGTATCCAATTTCCCTAATAATTAGACTCTCTCTTTATACATATATAGTAGGGATATGCCATTAAGTGTGGACTACAATTACAAGAGTAGTGTCGCAACGTCACCCAAGGTTCCAGTCCAAGAGACTCTCCAAAGAATCTGATCCTCAACACTAGGGAATAAATCATTTCTTGCATCCAATCCACAGTCTCTTTAGTTGTCAGACTTAAAAGTCTAGATGGAAGGCCAATTGATGGAGGGCATAGTATTGTGTCATTTCTTCTCTCCCTCTGATTGGAACAAGGATCCTCTCGAGTGCCTTATTAACTCAACACATGTATTTTTTTATTTGTTGATTAATGTATCCGTCAGTAGAAGTTGGAGTCATCTGCACTTGTTTTCCTGGGAGTACACAGGGGTTTGACTTTTTTGGGTATCTAATATATCTTTTACACCCAAACTTGTAGCATTTACGATGCATAGCCCTTTTTTTGGTGCAAGCCCAACTCCTGATCCAAATAGCGGTGGTCCAAGTGGACACTTTGAAATGTTTGGGAGCACTCGGCTTCGGTGGAAGCTCTTTGATATTTGATTTTGTATGATGAAAGCTTTTATTTCAACATTGATATTTCTTTTCTTTGCTTTGCTTTTTGGCTAGCTCCACTGCTTTTACCAAAAGTTGGCGCATACTGATCAACAATTTTTTTAGATTTCATCACACCCTGGCATATAGGTAAATGTCAAGAGATAGTACAAGAACCGTGTTCTCATACTAGCTAAAGGTGCTGACATTCAGATTTCATGAAGCCTTCATTGATTTTATCCCATCCTCGAGCATCATCGAATCAAGTCCAAACTCAAATCCCTCATCCCAGTTCCTCAAGTGAAATTTCAACTCATATCATTATAACCACCGTCATGTATGTGAGGTGTTTATCATATTCTTAAGGTAGAGACTAAGCAAGCAATATAGCACACAAATCTTTCAAACAAGGGAAATATGAATAATTAAGTCAAGGACCCTAATGACTAAGGCTAGTTAACTCAAAATTTCAAGACCTCATAAACCAAATGTTCTTGAACTTCACTAGTCTTGTGTGAATGTGATTGTGTCAGGGATTAAATAGACTTGTTAGTTAGTTTTTTTGTGATTTTCATTTTTGTGATTTTTTTTGAAAAGGGAAGTAAAGTAAGAAAGATGTTTTTTTAAAGTGGATAAAGAAAGAAAAGAGATTCTTTTTGTTTTCTTTGCAAAAAGTTTTTTTAGCAAATAAGGGAAAAAGTTTTTTTACCAATTTTACCCACACTGTAATTATTGTATAATAAATACAAAAAATATGTGAAAGTACGAGCTATGGGTAAAGTATATAAGTAATATATACATGCCCCCTATAATTAGCATGTGTTATGTCCTCAAAGCACAAGAAGCGATAAAAAGATATAGCTTGTGCTAAGTGTAGAATAACTAAAATAACAAAAAGCGTAGAAATCGATCTGCCCCCTATACTTAGGCTCTACTCAACCTAAGTGTAGAATAAGAGAAAAAAAATGGGGGAGGGACGAGGTCAAGAGGAGAAATGGATGAGTATATACACATGGCAGGCATCAGACTCCCCTATACTTAGGCTCTGGTCAGCCTAAGTATAGGAAATGAGTAAGTGTGAGAACTGATGTGATCTAGAGAATATATAAAGAAGGGATAATATACAAGAGTGAATGAATCTTTTAAGCTGCTGAATCTTGATGCTTCATCTTCATGAAGAGTAATATAATGTATCTGCTCTGTGCTCACTCTACATGAAGTTGATGACCTCGACTTGGACTAATTGCTCTTTCGAATCTATAAAATGCTTCAATAGCTGTCCATTGACCACATGAGATTGTGCACCATCTGTAAGATCAATTATCTCTACACTTCCATTCCCATGCACTTTCTTAACAACAAAGGGACCTGTCCATTTAGATTTGAGCTTCCCATGGAACACCTTCAACCTGGCATTCAATAACCATACCTTTTGTCTAGGGACAAAGTCTTTGCACCTAATGTGCTGAGCATGCCATCTCTTTACTTTGTCCTTATAGTTAAACTGTTGTCATATGCCCTGTTTCGGATTTCCACAAGCTCGTTCAAGTTCAAGTCTCGACAAAGCTTCCCTAGGTGACAACTCCAATTAATCTGCTTAATTGAACATTCGGATTTATAAATCAACTCCGCGGGAAAGTGGCATGGCTTTCCATAGATCATTCTAAATGGTGAAGTACCCAATGGTGTCTTGTAGGCTGTCTGATAGGCCCACAGAACTTGGTCCAAGAGCTGGGACCAGTCCCTCCTATCGGGACGAACCAATTTCTGCAAAATACTCTTCACCTCTCTGTTTGAAACCTCTTCCTAACTCTATGGTCAAATCTATAGTCCATAGCTAAAGATCTTATATATCAGTTCACAAAGTGGCTACCCCCATCAGATATCAAAACTTTTGACACCCTGAACCTAGCAATAATATGATCTCTCACAAACTTATAGACAATCTTGTTGTGTGCGGTTCGGGTTGGGATAGCCTCCACCGACCTAGATAAATAATCAATTGCCAACAATATGTACTCATGTCCTTGGCTGTTGGGAAAGGGACCCATAAAATCTATGCCCCATGCATCAAAAACATCACAAATAATCACTGGTTGCATGGGCATCTCATCTCTCTGTCCGACTGTCCCTCCCATCCTTTGGCAAATTGAGCACGACCTTACAAAATCAATAGCATCTCTAAACAAAGCCGACCAATACAGTCCACATTGAAGTACTTTGTGAGCGGTTCTCTTTCCTGAATGGTGTCCTCCAACCTCAAGTGAATGACAATATGTGAGGACACTCTAGTACTCCTATTGAGGAATACACCTTCTCCAAACCCAATCTGATCCTTCGAAGAAAAGGAAAGGATTGTCCCAGTAGTATCTCCTCGAATCCGACTTCAGTCGATCAATGCTGCTCCTAATCCAACCATGAGGAACTTGCTTGGATACAAGATAGTTCACCATGTTGGCATACCACAGGAGTGAGTCAATAACACAAATTGACTCATATGGGAAGGTCTCTCTAATCCGCTCATAATTAGGAGAATCCTTAAGTTCAAGCCAAGAAAGATGATCAACCACAACATTCTTCACTCCAGGTTTATCTTTTATCTCCAAATCAAATTCTTGGAGGAGTAAAATCGAACTAAGAAAACACGCCTTCACGTCCTTCTTTTCCGTTAAGTATCGAATGGTTGTATGATCAGTGTAAATTGTTACCTTAGAGCCCAAAATATATGACATGAACTCCTCGAGGGCCCATACTACAACGAGCATTTCCTTTTCAGTCACTGTATAATTCTTTTATTTAGGATCTATTACTTTGCTCGCGTAGTGGATTGCAAACGGGATCCCTTCTGTCATTGTCCTAACACAACTCCTATAGCGAAGTTTGAGGCATCGGTCATGATCTCAAAGGGAGAGAGACCAGTCAAGAGCTTGTAAGATAGGCGAGTCCAAACACTTGTGATATACAATGAACTCTTTGTCTTTACCTAAGAGCTCAGTCAGTGGGTAGGCGATCTTTGAAAAATCTTGAATAAATCTTCTATAGAATCCAACATGCCCTAAGAATGACCGCACTAACTTCATGTTGGTAGGTGGATCGAGTTTCTTGATCACCTCTACCTTGGTAGGGTCAACCTCCATTCCCCTTTTGGAAATGACACACCCTAACACGATACCCTCCGTCACCATAAACACCAAGTGCACTAAACCTGTATCAAAAGAATCACCATGGACCAAGAAGTCATCCATGAACACTTCCAACAAATCTCCCACCATTTTGGCAAATATGGCGATCATGTACCACTGAAATGTGCATGGGGCATTGTAGAGCCCGAATGGCATGCGCCTGAAAGCATAAGTACCGAATGGACATGTGAATGTGGTCTTTTCCTGGTCCTTAGGGGCTATATCTACCTGGTTGTAGCATGAGTACCTGTCAAGAAAATAGAAGAACTGTTTCCTTGCGAGTCTCTCCAAGATCTGATCAATAAAAGGCAAGGGGAAGTGGTCTTTCTGGGTCACAACATTCAGGCGCTTGTAGTCAACACAGACACGCCACAACGTGGGTACTCGTATCGCGATCTCTACCCCCTCCTCATTGGTGACCATCTAAATTCCCGACGTCTTCGGGACAACATGAAGCGGGGCCACCCACTTGGAGTTAGAAATAGGTATATAAACCCTTATTTGCACCATTTCTCAATCTCTTACTTTACTACTTCTCGTAGATTGGGGTTAAGTCTCCTATGGAACATACAGGAAGGTCTCACATTATCCTTATTAAAAATGTGGTGCGATCAGAGAGCGGGGTTGATCTCCACGAGATCTGACACTGTCCAGTCTATTGCTTTGAGGTTCCTCTCTAAGAGTTCTAACAACCTAGACTCCTGTTTTAAAGTCAAGTTTGAGCTAATAATAACATGATACCTCTCTTTGGGTCCCTCAAGAAAGGCATACTTGAGTGTAGGAGGATGTGATTTCAGTTCTCGCAAGGTGGTATCATCAAGCAAATCTGTCTGAACTGAATCTGGTTCCGTACTGCATGAAGGCGGGCTTAGCTATTTCGTACTCTCCACCAATCAGAAGTATGGGAAGTCAAATCGCCAAAGAAACATAGTAGTTCGGCCAAAGCCGCATCCGGCTCATCATCTATGTCCCATGATCATTTCGAAGGGGATGGAGCTGACAGATCCAGATGGATCTCTATGTCATCATGGTAATAGGTAGATGCATCTCTCACAAGATCAGACAACACCTGATAAACTACATTATTCATTATGTCCTTTCTAGATGAAGGGGTCTCGCTCTATCCTGAAGGAACTTTTCCCCAAATTCCAATGGTGCTAATCATTATGCAATCTGCCTCTGAAGATGAGTATTCTGCACTACTCTCTGAATCAGGTCGCTGACACTTGGTTTGCTTCATTCCAAGATTCACTTCTCCGCCTGGAGAATGGAACTTCATCATTCCTGTACCATAATCGAAAGCTGCGCCCAAGAATGATATGAGATTCTCTCCAATGATTGGGGGTCTCCATGTCCAAGACTGTAAAGTCAACCTGATAGTTCTAACCCTCAATCGAGATAATGAAATTCTTCACTTTTCTCTTAGGTCTCTTCACTGAACGATTTGCAAATTGGAGTAGAGTTGTACATTTGCGAAGCGGTCCGAACTCCAATTTCTGATATAATACTAAGGGGAGTAAGTTTATGGAAGAACCGTTATCTAAGAGTGTGTGTGCAAAAGCAATGTCGTCAATACGACTCTCCACATAGTGAGCACTCATGTCTCTCTTTTTCTTTGGCAATGTTTAATTATTGAGACAATAAGTTGTGGCTACTGAGAAGACGTTTGTCTTTATATTCTAGTTGTTTTTCTTCCTGCTAACCCTTGTAGGTATGCATCTTACCTTAAGGTATTTTTGGAATGCAGGATGGTAAGCTACATACTCATCAAATGGCACCTTTACAATGATGTTTTCTTTACAGAACCATGCCATATCTGGGTCATCTTTCTGAATCTTTTTGATGCGCTTTCCTACCGTAAGAGCACGGGGGAAAGGGATTGAATCTAGGGAAACAGAAGATGAAGAGTCTGAATCATGAATTGAAAGATCATTCTTGGCATTAATGGAAACCGAGTTCTTTATACAAGAATCTTTTTGATGCAAAATGTAATCAAAATCATAACTATCTACTATAGGTTGTGGAATAGATGCTGAAGTTGTATCTGCCACAACCGGAGATGCAAGGTCCTCCATAGACTCAGAAGTGTATCCATGCTGCTGATGCTGCATATGTACTCTCCTTCTCCTCTCGGATCCTTGGGTAGAAATCCTTGAATGGTGCTGATGGGGTTGTGGAATATGCTGCCTCTCCTCCTCGTCCTCTGAAAACTCCTCTAGTAGAGATATAGAGATGCCCCTCATCGTGTCCCTCCCCTGGTCAGGTACAGTCACGATTCTTCCGCTCCTGAGTGACATATGCTTAGCCTCGTCACACGAAAGAATCTCATGTTCAGATGAGATGCTGAATAATATACTTGACCAAAGTGCTACTGAGAACTAGATTGATTCAGGCTATTGGAGTTAGCCGGAATTTGGGTTGGGATTGAGGTAGAGGGTGTAGTTTGCTCGTCTTGCCATCTGGACAGGCGGTTGACATCCACCCGTAAGTTGTGAATTTCATTCCTGTAGGAACGGATCTCATCGAGTATCTGTTGTTGTATGTCCACAGGACCAGACGATGAAGGAACGGGATAAGACTGGGAAGAAGAACGAGAAGACTGGCCTTGTTGGACAAGGTATTGCCTCTGCTGCTGCTACTGGGGTATCTACTGAGGTTGCGAGACCTGTTGGCCCGCCTGATAATGGCCTTGTTGACCATACTGCTGGTACTGTTGTCGCTGCTATTGGGGTGGTTGGAATCCAGGGATCTACTGTAAATGAGGTGGTGCGGAGGTGAACGCGGTGTTGTGAAAGGTTGGGGGACAATGATAGGTCTGTCGGTCTCTTATACTTACCTTCTTGGTAGGGTCCTGAGTATATTATACTCCATTCACCACCCAAACCGGTGGAGGATCCTCCTGAACTGTATCTGCTAATGGAGGTGGATGCTGGAAAGAGTGGGCATAGAACTAGTCCTGCTCCCATAGCTGGGGTTACCCTGACACCAACTACTCCTAAAAATGGTAAACTCGGTATACAGGAGTAGCGGGTGCAGTCACGATGGGTATCCTTATCTTAGATACCTTCTCAATCAACTCCTCCATCTGTTTTGGAAGTTTGGAGACGTCCGGTCTAATTCATCAATCCTCCTGTCAATCTTCTCGACTACTGTAAGCTTGTCTACAAGAAGTCCCATGCTAGGGATCATGTCCTGAGAGAAATCTACTATAACTGATTTCCCCCTCCAAATAAGACTGAAATAAGGGATGATGTTTAGGCCATGCTGGCCAT
Source organism: Ottelia alismoides (assembly GCA_037367405.1). Classification (NCBI taxonomy): domain Eukaryota; kingdom Viridiplantae; phylum Streptophyta; class Magnoliopsida; order Alismatales; family Hydrocharitaceae; genus Ottelia; species Ottelia alismoides. The sequence continues at coordinate 208,946 of JAZKJV010001827.1, read as the reverse complement.
CTGTGAGCAGTTAGTTTCAGCTATCTGCTCGGATACCTTCCAAACGGTATCCGATCCTCATGATGTATAACTGCCTCCACATGCAGTGCTGACTAAACCCTGCATCTCAAGGTTGAGACCAGTGAAGAACGACTTGACCAAGATGTTATCATCTAGATTATGACAGGGACACTTCTGCAGGATATCCTTGAATCTTTTCCAAACATCACAAAAGACTTCATGGGGTAATTGGGAAAACTTATAATGCGCGTCCTCATCATGTTAGTCCTACTCAGTGGGTAGAACTTCTTCAGAAACATGTCCTTGAATTGGGCATAAGTGGTGATTGTAACTCCAAGATTTTTCACCCAGTAGTCAGCTTTGCCACCCAAGGCAAATGGAAGATATGTGAGCCTAATATAATCTTGGCTAAACATGGGATATCTGAGGTTAGCACAGATGATCTCAAATTCCCTTAGGAATGCATATGGTTCCTCAGAAGCATTCCCATTAAAGTGTGGCAACAAGTTCAGAAACTGCGGCTTCAACTCAAAATCAACTTCAGGTTCGACCGGACTCAAATAATTTTGAATTTGATATTGTCCAGGGTTATACGCCGCATCCATTGGTGGTTCGACCCCAACATTGAGTTGTCCTAACTGAGCTCTGACTAGTGTATGTTGCTGCTCAGATGAAGCTAATCTGGCAAGTACCACTCTCATCGGATCTTCATGGTGTTCTTCTTCCTCTTCTTTCTTCTTTGGGGGGCATTTTTCTTGTATCTTCTTTAAGTCCTGAATCAACAATATTTTCTTGATTAGAAGAGTATTTATGAATCAAGATATTCTTACCGAGGCGAAGGTCTTCCTCAGTGAGGTAGGAAGAGAGAAAGGGAATGGTTTGAGAGTAACAATCCCAAGAGTTGGTGATCCTGGGCTCAAGAGGGTCATGAGTCTAGGTGGGTCCAAGTTGTGTCTAGACCTTTGAAGACATACTTCTTGGAGGGTTCAACGAGAGATTTGCAAAGTCCAAATAAATATCCCCTCAATTAGTCATCTTTGATGTCAAAAGAACCGATTAACACGATACTCAATGATGCGCTAGTTCTACGGTGCACGTAAATGTGCGGAGTAAACTCACACAATACAAACACAATTCAAACCCTCAATTTCACCATCTCAATACGTGATTGTCGTAAGGGTTCAGCCGAATTATCTAGTCAATTTTAGTTGGTGATAAATGCAATCTTGGATAGATTAACGAGCTGTTAGGTGCCCGTATTTTCCTACAGGTTGGCCTGGTTCTTACGACTAGTTGGGCCTACTTTTAACTAGTATATGAGTAAGTACAGACCGTATAAATATGGCTACCCGTTCCTTGAGGACTAAGGCGCCATCTAAACTTCCCACTCACCTAAAGAAGTCCAGACCGTTTACCGGCTACCCATATTCCTTACTGAAAAGTAGGTAATCACCTAAAAATAAAGAACCATTAGTATGTAAGAAATCCTAGCTTGGCTCTATCCTAGGATCGTCTCTCTCTCACTTGCAAGTAAATAAAATAATGAGGGCTTTATGCACTCGTGAACAAGGTTCTTTTTACTCCAATTTTTGTAATCATCCTACTCAATTCAGTCCCAATTTTAGAGTTAGGTTATCACTTGAAATTTATCTGAACACACAAACACATCTACCATTCAGTCAAAATTTCCTTTTTGGCCTTATGTTGTAAAACAAGAGGGGAATCGGAAAGCAGAATGCAAACGTGAAACTATGATGCATGCTCAGAAGAATATATACTTATAGTGAATCCCATCACTCTCCATGCATTATACAAAACTGAATTTTTAAAGTTATATTAAATGCACACAGATCGAGAAAACCACACCTAAACAATATACAATTAGCGGGGGAGAATTGATTTAATTTGAGCTAAGTAGTACGTGTCTATGTTCATCTCATTATGAATATTATCAGATAAGTGGATCTTCTAAGATATGTGTGGCCTAAATTACGATGGGCACAAACAAATTCGATACTAAACTACCGTGTGCCTATCCTTAAATTCGCCGATCAAATCGAGCCCCACCCTTACTGGAGAGTGAAACGGGCCTCAACACACCACGAAATAAAGACCAAGTATCTTTTACAAGCGCGGCCTCTCAAACAAGAGCCGTTGTAAATAAGAAAATTACCTAAATTATTACAACATGAAAATTCTCTCGAAAATAAATTAATTTTCTTGCTCTTCAGCAGTCGGCGCGCGTCACATCCGTCGACCTCCAATGCACTCCAAGTCTACCAGGCCCTTGCAAGGAAATGAAAATTTATGTTAGAGAGATCAAAACAAAATATATACAAAAATATGTAGAGAAATAATTGAGAGAAAAAATGGAATAAATACAAGGTGGCTCAGGGGTCAGACTACCCGAGTAAGGCGAAATATAAATCTAATTTTTAAATTAAGCCCTTAGCTGTTTGCCTCCCCGACAATGATGTCATCTGACGATATCACTTAGCATGTGGTTTAATTACTATTCATTGTAGTACGTGTACTTAACGAATTAGTCAGAACTGAGAGAAGATCTCCGTGAAGAGTGTCTCAGCTTTAATTTATATCCCGGACAAGTCCGAGGTCGAACACAGGGAGGCAAAGGGACAACTTTGGTTAATTGAAAATTTTAGATATTGGTTTCCAATGCAGATTTTTTTGTATTTTTTATGCAAAATGAATGAGAAATACAATATGCGAGTGAATTAAGACAATAAGAAAACACACAAGTAGACCAAATTAATTTTCATACAAAATTAACAAGATTTAGCCAAATTGTATTTTTCCTATAACTCTAATCCAGAGATGAACACGAAACACTTTTTTTTTAATTTTAGGAATTATAATGCAACAATGAAAAATGCACACTTTTTATGATTTTTTTGCAAGTTTTCACACAAACAGAATGTAAAAATTATAAAAAATTTACTGGAATTAAAACATGACGCAAGGAGGCTACAATAATTTTTTTTGGAATTTTTCGAGAAAATATGAATTTCTTTATGTATTTTTTAATAGAAACATAGTGACAATGAGTAATTAATTTCTAATAAATCCATATTATAAATTAATCAGAGAGCGAATTATCTCAAAAAGATATTTAGATGAACAATTCAAGAGAGTTGAAATTTTGCAAAAAAGATTCCTTTGATTTAATTAGAAATAATTTACCAAAAATACTTTAAAATTCATTTAAGAAACATGACAACTCCAATTAAGATGAAATTTGGGTAGTTATTAGAGCATACTTCAAAGCATCCTTCCGGATTTTTGTTAATTTTTTAGAGCAACTGTGAGTGAGATATGAATTTAATTCCTAAGATTGGGTAAAATATGCAAAATTTCACTTGGATAATTTTAATTAATTCATCATAACTCATAAAAATAAAAATAAGTATCCAGATGGTAGGGAATTAGTTGCTTAGCATCATACTATTTCTCATAAAATAAAACAATGCAATATTGAAGTCCAAAAAAACCTTAAAACACAGGAGTGTCTGTGAAAAATAGAAAATATAATACTCAGAACAAAAGATGTAAATGGACTGATTCATAATTACATAAACTAAACTAAAAAAAATACATTTTTCTAAAAAATAGAAATAACAGAAAAGGACCTTCTCTTTGCCGGCGCTAGGGCGACACAATGGGGAGGACGAAGGGCGGCGGCACGCGCGACCGTGGGCGATCTGGGAGGAGGGCAGAGGGGCACGGGGAGGCGCGACCGACTGTGGCTGGCGGTTGTGCTGGGAGGGGAGGTGCGCGGGCTGGGGAGGGTCGGGCGCGTCACCGGTAGGAGGAGGATGGCTGACGGTGCCGAATAGGGCCGTGTGATAGTGGAGGCGGCTTACAGCCACGCAAGGAATGGCGGGGCAGCGACCAGAGAAGAGAGGTGGGGCGGGCGGTGGTTTTTTTTATTTTTTTAAATTTTTTAAAAAGTTTTTTTACTATTGTATGAAGATTTTTTTGTTTTAGTCATTTTTTTAATTTTTTTTAAATAGAGAATGAAACAAAGGTGAAAATGTAGGAATGTGGTGATGGTGGTGTCTGATAAAGATATAAACAAATGAAGGTGTTTGGGAGATGAATGTGATGTGCTAAAAAATACAAAGATAAAAACTATGACAAGATGAAAATAAACTTACCTATGATGGAGACGGTCTCCTATGGTTTGCTCACGAGAAGCAAGGTCATCGCTCGAATCACCGGCGAGCGATGAGCTCGAGCAGCGCGCAGAGGCGGCTGCGATGTTGGCTAAAAAGCCAACGGATCTCACCAGAGAGAAGGTTGTCATCGCTCTACTGCGGTTGCGTCGCTGCCACCGATTCAACTCTGGGAATTAGGCTCTCCTCACATAAAGATGGATCAAGTGCAAAATGAGGAGGATTGGATGTATAAAAAGAGATGGAAAAAATGGATGTTAGAATGGAGGTGGAGTAGAATAGAGGTTAATAAGATGGTGGGGTTGAATTAGAAGTTGAATAGGTTGGTTATTGTAGAGAATGGAAATTAAATAATTAAATACATAATAAAATGAAGTAGTCTACTAAAATACAAAAAATATATAGAAGAAAAAATAGTGGAGAATTTATATAAGAAGACCAACAACATGTACATTTTTTTCGATTTTCTAATTTATATTTTTTTATATTTTCAATAAGAGATATTTACAACAGAAAAATATAATAAAATACTAGAAATAAAATACAACACAATAATGATTTTTAAAAATTTTTAATAATTAAAATAAATAAAGAATGAAGAAAGAAAGAATATTTACATTATATACAATATACACCTAGGTCCCAAAACCCATATTTTACAAATGAGCTCCGCTTTTAGTGAAATACTTCCGTTGGATAGATAATTTTCACATTGAACTTTAAAAGTGAGTTTGGTGAATTTGGAGTTCATACGGAGCGGGAATTTGGTCGGGAATTTGGACTTTACTGCCTTTTCTCTTTGGGATCTAGGAGCATTTATTTGAGGTAGAATTTATTTTGTATTTTTGTATTTTTATATATATTTTTATGAAAAAGCTAGACAAAGAATTAGCCAAAAGATAGTTGAAATTAAATCATTAAAAGAGGAAAGGGATCCTACTTTTTGAAGTAGGTAACTTACCTACTTCACATTTCATTTTTTGTAATTTTTTATTTTTTTTCAAAAATGCCACCATGGGTTTTCATAATTATATACCTCTAATATGTCATTCAAATTTCGTCAGAAACAAAGACTCCTATGGCCTCCATCAAGACAATCATTTTTTAACGATCATAGATTTGTTGTATTTTACATGTTCTGGATGAAAGCCGTAGGAGTCTCCATTTCTGATGAAATTTGAGTGACATATTAGAGGGATATAATTATGAAAATCCACGGTGGAATTTTTAAAAAAATTGCAAAAATTTGGATGTGAAGTGTGTAAGGTTACCTACTTCACAAAGTAGGCTCCCTTTCCTCTTATTAAAAATATATGAAGTTTTTGGACTATTTATAGTGAAAAAACTCCTTTATTGTTGCGGTTTTTTATTGTTAATTTATCTTCTACAATCTAATATACGCTAATTAGTGTCTTTTATTTACAAGAGTTGTTTTTTTAATTTATTTATTTTATAAACATTTAATTGATATTTTACTCAGGGATTTTGCAAAGATCAAGGTATTGAGATGATGAATCGCGGATTCATCAAGTACCGAGAGCCAACAGAGGGTCGATATAATGATGGTGGGATCCAACTTGTCGGACATCGTAGGATCCTCCAAGATCAAACGTTCGATACCTCGAGGAAAGAACCTCATTAAATGGATCGTTACTGGGGAGCATTGGTTTGTAGAGCATATAGTAGTCTACTTAGCTTGTTTTGCCATTATTAACTTTATTGTCTATTTCTCTCTTGATTCTATTTTTATCTAAGATTGTTCTAACCATCTTATTGTTTGAAATTGTGTGAGGGCCTAACAATTGAGGGAGGATTTATTTGGAGATTTAACGTACCCAAGAGCAGCGGTGACCGGTTATTCGAGTATCACAAGACACAAGGAGAATATCATAATTATCATAGTATATATTTAGTATAATTTGTGTGTGTGAGAAAGATTTATTTAATTAGTTTGTAATAATACAAGATATGAACACTTGAACACTTAGACTCTCACGAGTTCATTTCATCAGGTGATTGTTCACATGGGGGACTTGATCATATTTTGACTATTTTACCATCTTCTATCTTTATTCCTCCTTACTTTCCCTTTCTTTTTATTTGTCGTCTGTGATTTGTGTTTTTCACCTTCTTTTTATTTTTCATCTTTTTGCATGGGCCCTTAGATTCTATGAGTGGATGTTTGGTTAATTAGGTAAAAAATCCTAATATGATTCTTGTGCCTATAGTTTCACGCTTGGATATAATCATATTAAACAATTTCTTCATGATAATAGAAGATCATATCATAGGGCAAATTCTGCATTGCATTCCACATAGTGTAGATTTAAATTCTCTATCTTGCATCCCACATGGAGAGAGCTAGGAAGCAATGTAAGTCTTCTAAACTAAGCATCGCATCATCGTTTCCTGACTCACATTACTTTTCCATCTTCTCCATACGATTTTGCTTATATAGGAAAAATAAAGAACTGATAAAACTATCAGTTTTCTTGCAAAAAAATACTAAAAAGGTGAAAATAAAAAAAATAAAAAGGGATTTCTAAGAAAACCATGACCTAATTAAAATTAATTATTCAAACTTCATTGTATTGGGTTCACAATGCCATCTTTATGTTCAAGTACCATCCAGACTGAGTGAATCATGATCCATAAGGAATTGAGGACAATTCCAATCTGAGTACTACCTTTTGTATCATTTGGATTCACGAAGTAGGTGCTTCTATCGTGCGTGTTTGAGTTGGGCTTTGTTTGGTTACAGACCTAGTTTGAAGTATTGAGCATAAGACATCCCCTCACTGTGGTGTCTGTCTCATAGTTCTGTGTCCGAGTAGGGCCTTGTCCGCTTACAGAGTCAGTTCCAAAGTATTGATTTTTCCTATCATCTTCCTCATCTATTTCTTTATCAAAGTAGTGGCCTATAACTGATAATAAAGACCTCTAAAAATTACATGTTATAGGTTACAAAGGAAGTGGAAAGTACATGATGATTGTTGTGTCAGTACTCACTCTCCTATAGGATTGGATGCTGAGGACTAAATTTGATAAGATTTCTTTATAAAAACAAATAAAATTGACAAGATAATCGCCAAACACACTTATGGCTCAAGTGTTGAGTTGGAGAATCTACCCATATTTTAAGGTTTGATTGAGTAGTTTAAAGCAGGTCAAGATCAAAAATATCGTCATTTGTGTCATTTTATCTCACCAATTTTTTCTCACTCTCTTTCTAGATTTCACTTTTTGAGCCTTCTATTCTAAATTCCTCTTGAATTTATCATAACATTCATCTATTCCATCATCATTTTTTGTCTCTCAAGATGTTGCAACCGAGATGTTTTTGTTCGAACCTTGAGAACACCAACATTGATTTCTAGGTGTTGACATCCATAATAATACATTGTGATTTCTGAGATCCATGTTCAGATCTTCCATACTTCTCTCTGGACTCCCCGAGCTTCATTTGATTCTAAGATCGATATGACTCTTGTCTTGATTTTCTCTCTTTCTCCACTTTCCTTTCTCCAATAGATCTATTGTTCGATATCGACTCTTATCTCGAACTTGCTCTTTCTTTTCTAAGGATGGATCAGGTTCCATTTCTCAATGTAGATTCCACACCTAACCAGGATCTTGAGTTACAATTACATTTTAAGATGGATCCACAGAGACGTGACAAAGGTCTGAGTTTGGATGATACAGTAGACCAAAATAAAGTCAACACACAATTATTAGACTCGATTCAAGCTATCCAGCAATAGCTGATAGATCAAAAACTTGCCCAAGTTATTTTTAGGGAAATACTTAATGAGATGAGGAGGGACAAAGAAAGCCAAGGAGGAGAGAATGAGGAACACCATGGTGGGAATGACGATGAGCAGCCTACAGGAAACCATGAAGGAGGGGATGAGAGAGGAGGACCACCAAATCTAGCACTGAAGGCAACCTAAAACCCTAGTGCTGGTTAGGTTATTGAGCAGATCAGAATACCTACAATCCCTGAACACTTTTAGTTGAAACCATCACTACTCCCTCTCTTGTCGATCTTCCATGACAATACCAATATGGAGCCTAGCATACACATGAAGGAATTCAATATGATCTATAGCACCATTCACTACCTCAACATCCTATTGGAGGTAGTAAAAATGACCACCTTCCCTTCAAGCCTTCAAGACAAGTCACTATAATGTATCAATCACTTGTGTAAGATGGTGATGACGTGGGAGGAACTCAAATTAACCTTCTTGTACAAATACTATCTCCTTAGTCATGTAAACTATATGCGAGCATTGATATCAAACTTCTCCTTAATGTCCTATGAACTGTTTCATGAGGCGTTAGAAAGATTCAAAGATCTTATGGACAAGGGCCCCATCATGATTTGCCGAGGACTAGCGTGGCCCAGAATTTCTATGGGAGCTTGCACGAAGAAAACCAGCAGTTCATGTAGTGTGCAGTGGATCACACTTTAAGAAGGATGATGACTTTGTATGGTAGATCACCGAAGAGATGGATGAGGGCTTAGCCGCTCTATCTTTGTCATGAGTGTTTCTAAAAGTCTCATTCATCTTGTACAAGGCTGTGAATGTGGCATCATACCATAAAGAAGAGAGAGATGTGAGTTCCAACCTCAACATCTTCGAGAACCATCTCTATAAAGTTGATATAATTGAAAAGCGATAGGAGGACCTTAAAAAATTAAATGTGATTGAACAAAGAACCAAGTAATTGGAAAAGGTCGATCAAACTTCAAAGCAGCTTGAGCTTCTGGTAAGAACTATCCATGCCTGCCAGTCTGTGAAGGAATCAGGCGAGATTTCTGCAGAACCAAAGGAGCGATCCCAACTTCAAAATCAAGGTCCACCCTAGTTAGTTCGGTACATGTACAATGAATGGATCACCGCCACAACAACAGTCGGTTGTGTATTATCAAGAGTCCCTAGCTTATGCCGAGCCTTTAAATCCACCACCTCTACAAATTCAAGAAGTGAATGCCACGTAGGGTAATGAACAAGCAATGAACCGTCCTGGAGGACAACCTCAAGGCCAAACTATTGTTGCACATCCATTCAACCCAAAGCAAGCTCGATGAAATTTACAGCCACATTAAGCCCACTAGTATCCACACAAAGGTCACACTTGGAGTCCGTAGTACCAGCACTAGCGACCGGCATACCGATAATTGTATCATTAGCACAAACCAGCTACTCAATATAAGAACCAATTATCTTCTCCTCGTTATCAACACCCGTACTACCCTCCTTATCCCTCCCAGCACTAGCAATAACAGCAATTGTACCAACAACCTCAGATCCCACCAATTACCGAATCTTTGAGACTTATTTTGTAAACCTATCCATGTATTACTTAGCTCAGCTGATCAATAATATTGACGAGATGATCCATAAGCTTGATGACCTCACAGCCACAAAGACAATTATACCTGTGCAGGTTGAGGTAAACCCCAACAACAACCATCACAAGGAGCAGACAGATCCTAGTGCCACACCACCTTCCGAGTCATGTATAAATTCTTTTATGTTATCTAATGTTGTTAATCTCAATAGCGGTAGGTAGGGATGCAAACGAATGAATACAAAAGCGAATTTAGGTCATACCATAACCATATTCATATTATTTTATGAATACGACTACGAATGTCACACAGATGTAAAAAAAGTCAAGATCCTTATCCTCAAAATATGAATACAAATACGAATGCTTTTACGAATAAATATGAATATCCGAATAAATGATCAATTTTGACAAGAAAACGTTTGATTTTGAAAAAAAATATTCCAATGTGTTTAACAACATTCTAATTTCTTTTCTAACAAAGATTTCTTTCTAATAATAACATTCCAATTTGGTTGCGGTTGCGAGGGAGGTTAACAATAACATTCCAAGTTAACACTTCTAACAATAAAACTCCACTCATAAAAAACTATTCAACATTCCAAATTCCTATATACAAAAAATTACATTTGACTTCTTAGAATTAACATTACAAGATTAAGAGTTTAAGATGTTGTACCAAATGGGATGTAGTTGTGATTGAGAGGGTAGTTGTGACCGTGATGAAGCGAGGTTAGCTGTGACAAATAATTTAAGATGCATCAATTAGATAAAAACCTTACATATAATTTTGATTGGAAAGGACAGCTGTAGGAAAAACTAACATTGATGAATGATGGATCTCCTAAACATGATTCTCATGCACGAAAACAAGGAGATCGAGCGCCTTCGGAGGCAGGTTGGGAAAGGGGAGGTGGAGGGCAGGGGGATGTAGAGGGAGGTTGGGTAGGGGAGGCGAGGGAGGCAGAGGGTGGCAGGGGATGGGAGGAGAAGGTTAGTAGAGGTGGCAAGGGGAGTTGGAGGGCAGCTGGGTGCGGGAGGTCGGTAGAGGCATCAAGGGAGGCAGAGGGCAGTAGGGGAGGGGAGGCAAAGGACAACAGGGGAGGCAAGGGGAGGCAGAGGCAGAGGGCAAGGGGAGGTAGAGGGAGGTTGGGTAGGGGAGGCAAGGGAAGCGGAGGGCAGAGAGGGAGGCAAGGGAAGCGGAGGGCAGAGAGGGAGGCAAGAAAGGCATAGGGAAGTTTAGTGGTGTTAGAGGGAGGTTGGGAAGGTGAGTCATGGGAGGTAGAGGGCAGTAGGGGGAGGCAGGGGAGGTAGAGGGTTATAGGGAGGAAGAGGGTAGTTGGGTTGGGGAGATAGAGGTCTAAAGGGGAGGAAGAATGCTGTGAGGGAGGTGGAGGGAGGTTGGGGAGGAAGAGGGAGACACGCAAGTGAGGGTAGCAGTGAAGGGGGGACCTGGGGATGAAGAGGGTTTGGCGGGGGATAGAGGATTTGGGGAAAATATGGATAATTTTGGGCAACATAACCCTAATTTCATTTTTAATTTTTAAATAGACAATAATAATATTCGTATTCATAACCTGATAATTGGGATTTCTCAAGGGTCATACGGTTTCAAAGGGCAAAACTACAGTCGGTGTATTAACCCCTCAAGGAACCTTAGTTAGTATGCAATCATCCCGGGAATAGATCAAGCAATGAATAGAACAAAATATGAGTTAAAATTTATTATTCTCTACAACTAAATGTATAGCGAGTAAGTATGTAGAGGTCGAACCTCAGAGAGCAAAATCAGTAGCCTACGATCACTTTTAACCAAAGAATGTTATGTGAAATAAATATATAATTATTCATTTTATTTTTGTGGGTTCTAATAAAATAAATATATATATATATATATAGTTTTTTGATTTTATAATTTTGTATTTTATTTTTATATTTTCAGATTTTTATATTTCCTTTTCTTTTTAATATATAATAGAATATAAAAGGTTATATATGCTCTAATAGATAATATAGATATAATAAGAATATAGGTAAATAAAATACAGAAATAAAGTGTTTGTGGATTTTATATATTTTTATAATGTTTTTATAATTTTTCTGGAATTTTTTAAATTTTTATGGATTTTTAAAATCAAAATATCCCAAATTGGGGATTTAATAAATATCCGAAATTGACTTGAATTTTAAAAATAGGAAATAAGGTCCAAAATTACTCAACAATATGTATATAATTATATAAAGAAAATAAAAAACATAAAGACACATTTTTAGATTTTTTTTAGTGATTTTTTTAGATTTTTATGAAGGATTTTGGGGTTTTTCAATTTTTAAGAGTTTTATTTTTTTATTTTTAGAGGTTTTTATTCTGGAGCTGAAATCTGATAAAATAGACGACATGTATATTTTTAGAATTTTTTAAAAAGTTTTTCTTTTTGATGTATCTTATAATATGGACAAGGGCAAAAAACGGATTCATTTCATTTTTAATAAATAGTATAGAGTTCCAAAAGTGCAAAATAAATAATTGCATGAAACTACAAGCGATCAGGAGCCTACATCTATTTTATTGTGATTTTTAGAGTAATGTAGCTATTTTAAATAAATCCAACAAGCACACAAAAATATAATTGTTGGCAGGGGCATAAATGTAAATAAAATAAGATGCAAGGGCCTATGTGCAATTTTTTAAAAATATACAACATATGTTACACTTTATTGGACTTAAAGTAAATATAATAATGAATGAGGATGAACTTGCAAAATGACCACCTCACGTGGGATGCCATGTGAGGTGACCTGACATGGACCGCAATGCTATATGACATAACTACAAGGGGTCTGCAAGCAATTTTACCAATCTATTTTACACAATATATTTTATTTACAAAACTATTTATTAAATACAAAACATGGTTGGGCTAAGTATGCAATTTATCCAATCCCTGCGCCGGATTGGACGGTGATGCTCTACACACTTGCCACATGTCGACTAGTGGTTGTGCGATGCCGGTTCGATAATGTTCATATGTGATCAAATACTGGACGAGATTCAACGGCTGCATCTCCTCTTGGATGGACGCTCATGATCGAAAATGGGGCACTCGAGGGATACGACGACTGCTGCTCTTCCCGATAAATAGGGAAGAACATTCGACCGAGGTCCCTTCAATCGTTGCCCTCTTGTGCCTCCGATGGTCTCTCATTCTCCTCCAAGGCTCAGAATTCTCCTCAAAGGTGTCCGCAGCGAGCTGGTGCTTCAGTAATGGGTGGGAGCCAATGGTGGGTTCCCGGATGCTCAAGGAAGTTTGAAGCTCCATGTACCTTGTTCATTTGCAAACTTGCCCCCCCCCCATGGAGTCCTTTGGCCGACCAGTATCTACAAGCGTTATGCATGACATGAAAAAGGGGATCCAGGGGCTTTCTAGGGTGAATGGACGTGAGGTGGAGGGTGGCGGAGTGGTCTCTGGTGAGGAGGCAGAGAGAGATCTCAATCTTCAGATCCACATAGAATCTGGGTGAGTGGATCTTGGGAAAAAGCAAAGAAGCGCAGGGGGAATATGTGGAGGTGATAGACGCAATGAAGGTCGATCAATCACACGTGGGAGTGAGCTTCAGAGAACTATGAAGAAGGCTTTTTACACTACTACGATTAATGCAAACCTAAACTAATAACAAAAAAGAAAACCTATGACTACTACTGATTTAAATAGCAAAGAAATCAGCTCTTATACCTGCCAGCGAAGGTAGGGAGCAAGGCGGAGTAGTCCACCATGGGTGCACCACTGTCCTCCTTCTACCACCTTGGACCTCAGAGGTTCTTCTCCTTTCACGAGGATGCTCTCTACACCGAAGCTAAATGGTATTAGGGTTCAGGCGATGACCAAATAAAAGGAGGAAGGTCAGAGGTGGTTATTTATAAACAAGTGATGCGCCCTTATTGACCGGTTTATTAGGAGGAATGGATGCTTTGTACAAGATATTTTGAGGCTAGGCGTAAATCAAGGAAGAACAATGATCATTTCTTATGAAGGAATCAAGGGCGATGGATGGATGGAATGAGCAGAGAAAAGGCATGAAATTGGGGGATTCCACAGTTCTGATGAGTCAGATTATCTGTAGGGGGAGTTGACTGGCATACAACGAACGAAGCAATCCCATTGGTCCACACAAGCTACTAGAAGACAAAACAATCCACTTATTCAAAAAATTAATTAAATATGATCAATCATTTTATTAATTTTTGGTTAAAAAATAAAAAATTCTTATTATTGTATGTGGTATTTTAATATGATTTTTATTTATTTTTATGATGTTATTTATTACAAGTTAATTTTTAGGGGTAATTTTATAGGTATATTCATCTACTTTTTTTTGCTATTTTATTTTTAATTTATATATTTTATTCTACTATATTATTCTACTATTTTATTCTCTTATTTGTAGATCTTTAACTTATTTTTAAGTATATAAAAATATTTTTATTATATTTTATGAGGTTATTTGAATATTTAAATATAGGGGTCTAAATTATATAGATATACATGTAGACATTTTATCTATGTATTATGTACCTCATTCTATTTTAATGTATTTTCTTTGGTTGTATTTTGATTTTACTATGTACTTGAGTTATAAAAATATAAAAATATAAAATTGTGAAAATAATAAAGAATGAATAAATTGAATATTTATCCAAGTATAATGTACAATGAGTGTCCAAAACCTAACTTTCACATATTAACTCTAAAAAAGTTGAAACAAACTCCATTAAATATCTTATTAAAAGTTATATACAATTAGAGTGATTTTGAAATATTTTGAATTTTATTTGAAAGATATGGGTCAATGAAGTTGGGATTTTGACTTTTTATTTTATGTATAATAAATATAGTGTATTATTTTTGTACAAACTCAATTTTATATTTTTATTTACATTATTATCGACGACTTTCATGAATAAAGATTCTTTATTTGATGTGAGTAATTAATAAAGAATAATATGTGTCAAAAATGAATTATTGGGGAATAAGTAAATGTGATTTTTATTGTATTTTTGGCCCTTATCTCCCACTACTTTATTCCTTGTTGACCAAATCAATTCTTGACTTGATCTCGGGGTTTAAATCATAAGATACCTTTGATATTTTATTCATTTTCTTTTCTTCCTTCTATTCTATAATTTTGGCATTAAAAATAATATAATACATAATAAATGGATCAAATAATGAATGTCAATATGCACAAAATAATACTATTTAGATACATTAGCTAGGGTTTTTAAGGCCAAAATAATATAATAAAGGTGATAAAATGGAGATTCATCACACCCCCTATACTCACCTTTGTGAGTCCCTAGCAAACACTTGTGCAAGAAGTATAGAAAATGATAAACAAAGAAAAGAAAAAGGAAGAAAGATGGAATAAGTTTAATTTTCAAACTTGTCTTCCCAAAATCAATGTCTGGATCTCAAGTCAGACTTTTGGAATTTTAGTGTGGGAGGAACCTTATTGGGAATCAGATTTGAACCATCACCACCTTCAAGAATCCCAAAACTCTTCTTGAGTCTACTCAATAGCCAAGTCAGAATATTTCAACTCATACGCCAACCCTTATGACTATGTATCTTACTTGTCCAATTATGATACTGGCTCCCCTTAATTGAAATGACAAAGACATTGACTTCTCTAGCACGATAATACAATGAATCCTCAATCTGGCAACTCTTTCCTCTAGGAGCGGGTATTCCCTTCTAAGATCAAGTGGCAACCAACTCAAGAGGAGGGGGTGAAGAGAAGAATGGTTGGTAGCCAGTGTAGCTACCAATCTTAGGATGCATGACCAATGTAGTCAAGAAATCCAGCTACAGGCTCACAAGTTGTGAATTTGAAGCTCAAGCTTGCATATTGACTATACAAATACGTATACTCCGACAGGCATTTTATTTTCAAATAGACTTGCCCACTATTTTGGAGTTTTTTCTTTTTGCTCTTTTTTTGAAATACTTATATATAACATCATTTACATAAGGAGTTTTTCCTCTTGAGCCAGTAGACTATCCCTCTTTTGAAGCATTATTGCATCCCACACTCTCCTATATTTAGACGTCATTGTCACTGGATGGGTTGGGGTGCACTTCCCTCTCTGGAAGAGGACAAATGTTTCCACTTGTGTGTCTCTCATATCGGTAAATCCAATCTCCTCACCGTTCCAACTAAGTTGAGCAAAGTGAAAGGTGCAGGTGTCCATGTAAAGTCATTATCGACAAGAGCCATGAGTGTGCTCCGAAATACTCTACTTAGGCAGTCAAGAATCCATTGAACCAAGTCTTAAAATTATCAAAGAATTAAGTCAACTAGAACTGAAGTAGCTCAATTCCAACTCCTATAAGGTTCTTGTAATTAAGTATATTTAAGGTCCCACCAAGCTCCAATCTTCAGATTTTACTTTGACTTGTTCAATATCAAACTCAATCTGAAAAATGTGAATGCTATGAAAATATGCTATGTACAATGCAAAAAAAATTTGCGATGCAATTTTCAAACTTTGAACTTTTTTTGGATTTCTAAAAAGATGATGCAAATACAATTTCTTGGTATTTTTCAAAAAGATTTTGCAAATGTATTTGGTATTTTTGGTTTTGCAAATGTTTTTGGGATTTTTGAAAACAAAAGATTTTGGATAAAACTAGGTACAAATATTTACATGGGGATGCATCTTATATTTACAAAAATTGGGTTTTTAAGAATTTACAAGGGATATGTGATCATATTTATAGGAATATAGATACAATTTAATAAAGAATTTTAGTGTGATGTATATATTCCTCAAAGTTATTTGAAAATAATTTTTCAAATAATTTTTGAAAACTATAGTCCAAAATAATTTTTACAAACACTTTTTAGAAACATTTACACATATTTGAAAATCATTTTGCATAAGTTTTTCAAATAGTATTCAAAATATTTTTGCATTTTTCAAAAATTTGCAAATAATTTTTCAAATATTTTTATTGCAAACAAAGAAAAGAAATTTTACAAATAAAATATTTTTACAAAGACCAAAAATATTTAACAAAATATTTTCCAAATAGTTTTCAAAAGATTTTTCAAATAGTTTTCAAAAGATTTTCAAAAATATTTTCGAACTATTTTTCAAATATTTTGAAAGAAAATATTTTTACCTGATTTATTATTCAATATATACAAAAATAATTTGAGGAAATATAAACATCTTTTTATTAAGTGATTTTAACAAGTTTAGAAGTATTTTAGACAGTTTATTTTGCCATATTTATTATTAAAAATATGAAAGTACGAGTTATGGCTAAAGTATATATGGAGTATATACGACCCCCCATACGTAGCTTGAGCTATGTTCTTATAGATCTGAGAGAAAAGAGAAGACATAACTCGTACTGAGTATAAAAGAGTCTAAAGAATAAATGAATAAGGATGAATGAATGAATGAGAAGTTGACTATTAAATAATGAAAAATGAAAACAAAAATAATTAAAGAAGAAAATATGAAAGCTTAGAGAAAGAGTTTTTGAGTGGCAAGATGAATCTTGTGATTTTGCGACTATTGTGGATGTATCGTCAGTGTGTAGTACTTGTATAGAGTCGACAACATCCAAGAAAGTGTCATGCTTGAGGTAGGGCTTCAGTAGCTAACCATTGACAATAAATGGTTTTATATTAGGAGACAATTCTGATATCACAATGCTTCCGTTGTCATGCACTTCTTGAACTCTAAATGGCCTCGTCCATTTGCTTTTAAATTTTCCTGTGAAGATCTTCAATTGCATCAAATAACCACACTTTCTGTCCAATCTCTAAGGTCTTTCGTCTAATGTATCGGTCATGCCAGTGTTTCACCATCTCCTTGTACATCAATGTGGTATCATGTGCATAGTCTTTGAATTCTAGGAGATTGTTCATATCTTCTTTTCTTTTCTGACCACCTTTTTGTGAGTCTAGTTTGCAAATGTTAACTACCCACATTAATTTGTAAATCAATTCCACCGGTTGATAGCATGGCTTCCCATATACAAGATGATGGCTTCCCAAATGTTAACTACCCACAACAAAGACTTGTAAACGGTTCTTTATGAACAAAGGACTGAGTCCGAGAGTTGGGACCAATTTTTTCTATCCAGCTTGACAAGCTTTCGAAGTATCATCTTGATTTCTCTATTGGTTAGTACTGCCATACCGTTGGTTTGAGGATGGTAAGGAGATGCCACTTGGTGCTTGATGATGTACTCCTTTTTAATTTCTTGACTTCTCTATTGATGAAGTGACTACCCCCATTTGATATCAGTATCTTTGGAATCCCGAACTGTGAGATGTTGTTTTTTTCAGAAAGTGACACATTGTACAATTGTTTGTGGCTCGAATAGGGATAGCTTCAACCTAGAGACTCACATAATCAATGGTAGGATGGATGTGCTTGTATCCCTAACTATTGGGGAAGGGTACTATGAAATCGATGCCCAATGATGAATCTATGATTCTCGTTATTTATCATTTTATTTTAGCTCTTCTTTCTAGCAAAAACATCTGTAAATGTTTGTAAATACAACAACTTAGCATTTTGCATGCTTTTGTTAATAACTTAATCAACATATAATTTGTGTAAAATAAAAGAATAAATAGAAGATAAAAAGATTGATGTATTTAGAATAAATAAATAGTGATTGTAATCCAAAGAGAAGGTCAAGCCTTGACCTGATCGCAAAATAAAATACGTAGAGAGAGACAGGGTTAATTTACTATGTATTGTACATACCCTCTATACTTGTACATAATATGCATATATTTATTTTTAACAAAATAAAAATTATTTCATATTTTTACACCCTTGTATATATCCTTATAAAATAATAAAATTCATAAAATCAAAATAAAATTAAAAATAAAAGCATCCGACCCTTGTAGAAAATACAATTATATATATATACTACATTTACTAATTATTTTATATCTTTAAATAATTTAAAAACTAAAATAAAAATTATTTTATACTCATAAAACCATGTTGTAAATAAAAAATTACAATAAAATTATTTTTTAAAAAAAATAATAAAATAAAAATACTTGTACATGATACATAGGTATAATATACATGTGTATAATACTATATATTGTATATAAATTATTTTATATTTTATAGAAATAATTAAAAATAATAAAAAATAGTTTATTAAATAATAAAAAATTTTATTTTATACTATTTTTAATTCATTTACTATTATATATATATTATACTTTTATTTATATATATCCTTAATTTTGATTGGTCTAGCTGGGATTGTTGACCCCGATCAACGTCCCCTTCCCAGCCGGGTCGACCCAATACATCATCCCAGAAGCATCTTCTCCATATTTTCTTGGTCGAACCCGGTCTCTATTTACCTCAATCCCTGCGCTCGATTACACTCCAACATTTCAGGACCCTCACGGATCCCTAAGCGTAGTCGGATCTGCCTAGGGTTCCGAGCTCCTCGTCGATCTTTCTAGACCCTTGGCTTGACTATAAATTGTCTCTTCCACCTCCTACACTTAAGAGCTCGTTCCTCATGACACCACAGACCTCTATATGCTTTCAGAAATGCGACATCTTCCCAGAGGTGCCCTTGGAGCGTCGTTGGGTGGACTGCTTGAGCATATCTCATCGTGATGTCGAAAAGCCGCCGCAAGAAGCCTCCTCATCTAGCCACACCTGGGTTGAGGCCATAACCCCCCCTTCTCCGCTTTGCTTGGAGATACCTAATTTGTCAGAGTCCTCAGGTAGCTCCCTTACCCCTCGCATTTTCGTCTCACTTCGCATCTTTCCATTTCGCACCGTCGCCATCTCCTCTGCTTCGACCAACTGGTCGGAGCATCGTTACACCCCCCCATCCGTATAGATCGATACCTCGATTCACCCATCACCTTCTCTTACGACCTGATCACCCTCAATCAGACCCATCACATCCAGATTGAGGTCTGGACCTTCATCTCCTGCCTTCGTCAGAGATCAACTTTCATTCCCCGTCGCTTGTCTCATCTACAACTGCAATATCTGGGACCAAAGCATAGCCGCAAGTCCCCTCTACCCATTGCAGGTGTCCGTGCACGTGAGGAATACCATATGGAGTCCCAGCTGCTCAGGCGGAGCAGCTCTAGGCGAGGGAGCACCTTCACATCAATCCAACCATCTGACCTCGAATCCGAGCCTTCCATCAGACGTGGAAGAGCCATATGAAGGTGTTGGACGAGTCGACCAGACGTGTGGATCATGAGATCTGCAAGGTTGAAGTTCGATGGGCTTCAGTTCTTTGAGCACCCTCCTAAGCCGTTCGTGCCCAGTCTTGATGGCAACCGTCCATCCATGCTTACTTGATAACGACTCAATCAGACAAAGTATAGATCTGAGGCACACATCTTTATGCCTTTTTCAGACTATTAAATCTGTGCCACTTACGGTTATCAAATCGTATGTCAGAAGCCCCTCTATATGCGCCACGTACCCATGCCTGGGTATATTTTTTTCTCCACTACATGTCTCTATTTTTATATTTAGTCATGTAAATAAATATTGTAGTTAAGTACATTTACAGTCCGGACCTCACATTTTTTAAAATAAACACTTTAGTCCCTCAGAGTCTGAAGCACGTTTGTGCTCATGTGTATTTTGGGTTAATTACACTTTTCTGCCTTGGACTCTTCTATTGTTAATGAATGAGTGTTAGTTTTCTAGAAATTGTATTTATACCCCTATGCATTGGATATTGAGCATGCGCGTGAAATTGAGTTAATTGCAAATTTGAACCTAGGCCCTAATTAAAAACTTAAAGTATTTGCGATTTGGTCCATGTGAACTGTGATTAACTGCATGCATCATATGGGACTTAATAATCATTAAATTAATTCTAAAGATTTCCTAAAAATTACTATTATCTCCTGCTAATGTTCGGTTCTTCTTGTGATTTTTGTGAATTGATTTGATTTCATTTTCTATTTTTAAAAATAAAAAACATTTTAAAAAGTCCCTATTTTCCTCATAGAAATTATAAAATTGGAAAAAATCTTTAAAAATTCCATAACAATTCCTATGTATGCCTTCTTGCATGTTTTACCTTCTTTCTTAGATTCATTTAAAAATTCCCTTTAAAACCCCTAAAAATTATAAAACAACCGAAATCTTATAAAAATCATATAAATTTAAAGGGAAAAAAGTGATTTTAGCTTATCTTTGTAGCTTTATATTTTTATTTTATCATAAAATTGTAACTAGTACCTTAGGCTATTTTAAATAATTTTAATTTGCAATTTGGCCATGGCTATGCACTGTTTGGAGTTTTAAGACTTTTTTTATTTTTATAAAATCACCAAAAATTTGAAAAATCCAGAAAAATTACCCAATAATATTTTAAAAACTAGAAAACCCAAAATATCTTTATTTTAATTTTTTGAGCATTTTGTATATGTTTTAAAATTCCAAAAGAAGTGTTGTGTCCATTTTATGTATTTGTTCCTGCTTGCCTTATGTTGATAAAAAATTTGAAAAATTAAAAATAATTAAAAAATATTTTATTTTCAAAATTTACCTACTTAGTTCTTTAATCGTGCTCCTTGAGTTCGACTTTGGTGGTTATACCAGGTAAATAAAAATAGCGAACTGATTACATTACATGCTTTGTTTGATCTTTTGAGTTATTTATTTTATCGATTGAGCCTGGCTGATTGATTTGGGTTACAACGACCTCTGATTTACATGACTACTTAACCCTACTCGATTTGTCGCTCAACAGATTGATGTCGTTGCTAGGGAGTACAACTTAGTAGTCTTATTTCATTTTTCTCATTTTTCTTATCTATTTATTATAATTGTTTCTGACATCTTTTATGATTTACTTTTCATGCGATGAACCCCACAAGGGATGCTTCGGCTTTCTATTGGAGGAGCCCGCATCTCGGGAGGAGCAGAGGAGCAAAAGAATTTTGTTATATTATATATATAGTGATTTTTGCATAAACATTTTATTATTGTAATAATTAGACTTTGAGACACTTGTTGGGCATTTGGACATCAGGGTCTATTTCGCCATGTTCCGATGTACTCGGGGGACCTCATCATGGCTTTTCATGGTTTGTTTTATCGCTTTTATTTCTATTTGATCCTCGAGGTTTTAGCCCTTACATTTAGGACTTCTACTTGATTGTGACACAATTAGCTAAGGCCCCACAACTAATTGCTTATCTGTTCCTATAAATCGTAACTGGACTTAGCTAAAATAAAGTGGAAAAATTTAGCTTGATTGGATACTAAACCATGTGTTGTGAGGAGTCACTTACAACGCTAGTAGGACCCGTCGGGCACCAAGTGACTCCCAACATCAGACTCCGATCTTATATTTCATTAGCTAACTATTGTGCTTCATGTAATAGAAGTTGCTCTTCTAAGGCCGATTTCCTCGTGTAATAGATAGTTATTTCTTGTCTTTACTTTTATATGTGGATCACCCTGCATGTAGAATGCTAGAGTTAGGTACGCATTTCTATCTCTGCATGCATCATTGTGTTTGATCGCACATCAGCTTTTCCAACTTCCTCTCCCTAATTTATTGGACTCAAAATAACCAAGGAAATCAAAAAATTCGTCAGGCATTGTCTTATTCAGAAAAATACGTAAAAGAGATAACCAAATAAATTTGGGACTGCTAATGCAAACTTGACCCTAAAATAAACTTCCACTTAAAAATTCTTGTTTGGGGGAGAGTCATCCCCTCATTGGTTGATTTATCTGCAGCGAGATAGTGACCCATATACTAGGTAGAGCCTTACCCAAACTCTCTTCGTAATACTGGTCTTGTGGTTAGTTGTTCTCCAGCAAGGATTTCATCAGGTAGCCGATAATTAGTCCAGGACCTCCTTAGCATATTGGGCATATCGGGTAGCTGGTAAACAATCAACACCAGTACTAGCTGGGAAACACTAGTTGTGAGATTCCAGTCTCATGGGAGCATTAGGTTCCCAACAGCTCGCTTAATCGCTCCAGTAGATTGATTTGTGAACATAATAACACTAGACAAGATTAACGATCGAACTTTCACGGTCATCAGCTCGTGCTGAGTAGGTGGACTTGGGGTTTGACTTCTCATCTTGTTTGCATTTCAGATCAAATCTTCATAAATCCCCACATCACGATGATGGGATGGAGGTTCCTTAGGCTGCCTTTCACTGCACCGCTTTCAAGCACTCCTCTCCATTCATCTTGGGCAGATTCAGGGAGCTTAAACCCGCTCTCTGAACTTGAGTTCGCTACCACCCTATTCCCACTTGACCACCCTTCTACCATTCATGAGGTACTAGAGTAGAGGCCAGCACCATTATATGTTCATTTGATGGCACCTGAGTTGAGGGTTTTTGCCTATACAAAGACCCAAGAGATGACCATCAATGAGAACCGCACATATGAGCAGTTGCAGACTTCTTCCTATGTTTTGGACCACGCAACCATCATTAATACCCATATAATGGTGGAAATCAATTTGAGGATAATAAAAGATGAAACACTTATACCTCTTCAAATGAGTTTGAGGATGTATTCCATGTGTCAGTTAAGTCTGACAATGATCAGATTTCATGTGATGAAGTCTCTGAAGATCATGACATGGAAAGATGTATGTTAGCAATAAAGTCTAAAGTAGACTTCATATACAAGAGTTGTATATGGACCCTAGAGGATACACCTATATGGGTAAGACCCATAAAGGTGTAAATGGATCTTCAAGAGAAAGAAGTCAAGATTGCATTCCTCTCTGAGGATATTCACATGAAGTAACCCCAAGGCGTCATGGTTGAGGAAAGCAAGATGTACAAGCTAAAGAAATCCATCTATGGACTCATATAAGCTTCTTGTTGCTGGAACATAACATTGATGAAGTTATAAATGTTATGATTTCAGATGAAATCTTGATGAACCATATGAGGCTTAGTGGGTGTGCCTTTGTGTTCACTGTGCTAAATGTAGATAATATCCTAATCATTCGGAATGATATAAGGATGATAATAAGTGTTTTATAGACTGGCTATTCCATATCTTGAAATATGATTTCAAAGATACCTCTTAGATCTTAGTTCTGATGTTGTTCAGAAGTAAAGAGAAGAGGATATTGGGACTGTCACATTTGTAGTACACCTTGGACATATTCTATTCTTAGAAATTCCAAGAAAGGCTTCCATCCCTTAAGATATGGTACTGACCTATCTAAAGGGATAGCACCTCAAATAGTTGAGGAAGTGAATGCTAGATCTGCTTGTACTTGTGCATCAGTTACGAGAAGCAGAATGTATGCTAGATGTGTACAAAAGCCAGATATCTTCCATGCAGTGGGAATAGTAAAGTGTTGCTAATCCTACTATGGAGAGAAAACACTTGATTGCAGTAATAACAAAATATTCATAAATGACAAAACTTAGAGATAGTGATCTCAAAGTCTTATCTTCAAAAGTTAAGACCTTGTAGATAGTGATCTATAAGGGTCTTAACTGTAGATACCTTAGGGGATAGAGATCTCCAAGAATAAGGGTATTCTGATAAGGATTATGGAAATACTGGTTGTAACAATTATTAAGCTATAGTGTCAAGGACACTACAATAGCTTTAACAAGATTGAGTATTGGTTGCATAAGATGCAACATTCGCATTGGATGCGAGCACTGTTACTATGAGATATGCAAGTGCCTTAAAAGGACTTGGCATAGTCTCTTGGGAACAGAGTGACTGATCAGCTTACCTAGCTATTTTTTAAATAGCCTATGATTGTCACATGAGTGCGGCTTTCAATGATTAGCCCATTAATGGCTCTTTGGGCTAGTGTGAGATTGTTGGACATGCGAGCCCACGATGAGCCATTATGCAACAAATGTTATTGCGAATATCATTCCCTGATCTGAAATAAAGAATAAATAATTTGCATAATAGGTCCCTTAGTACAATTAGGGTTATGTACCATGGACATCTTAATAATCATACAGTTGTTAATTCAATAATTGAATCATAGAGGCTGGTGCTTGGATGAATATCTAAAGGGTTAGATTGAGGACTCATCAAGCGCCGAGAGAAGAGGAGTAAGGGAGGAAGATCAAGAATGGAGAGGGGATGAATGTGTGAAGAATGAGGGGAATGGGGGAGTTATTTATAAGAGATTTGGGAGAGGGGACCGTTGGCAATTTTCCAACGACCACCTCCCAAATCGGCACCACAGATGCCGATTTGGAGGAGGCATCCCAAATCGGTACCTCAGGTGCCGACAAATACACATTTTTAAAATAAATTTTACTCATGCCTATTTAATTAATTTCAAATTTTTAATAATTATTTTAAAAAAGTTCTTTATATATTCCTTTCTTTTGGTCTGTCTAGCTTGATTGACAATTCTAAGAGTCTGAACCTTTATTAGCACATGTAAATTGAATTTATTGACAATAGCCCTAAATTTTAATTCATCAACAAGTACGGATTTTTTATAATCGTATGATAGTTGTACTTTAGTATCTAGTATAATATGGGTAAAATGGGGCTGCCCCCTGGGAGTAGCCAACTTGGCTACTCCCACCCCTATTTTCCCTCATTTTTTATTTCTTTAGAAAATAAAAATTTATATATTCATCACTATATCCCTCTAACATTCTATTAAAATTTCGTCAGAAACAGAGACTCCTAGGACCTCCATCTAGATGTCATTTTTTTAATGGTCGCGGGATTTTTCAAATCGACCCTGTTTAGATGGAGGCCGTAGGAGTCCCTGTTTCTGACGAAATTTTAATAGAATGTTAGAGGTATATAATGATGAATTTACAAATTTTTATTTTCTAAAGAAATAAAAAATGAGGGAAAAATAGGGGTGGGAGTAGCCAAGTTGGCTACTCCCAGGGGGCAACCCCATTTAACCCATATAATATACAGTACAATAGTTAGCTATTGTTGTTTCATGATAAGTTGAGAATCGTAACTCCCATAAGTATGTAGTTAATTAGATATAATCTAAGTAATAATCCATTTTATTATGGGAAAAATGTGGCTTCCCTCTAAGGCTAACTAATTTAGTTCTCCCCTTCATTTTTTCATTTTTTATTTTTTAAATTCTTCCGTGGATTTTCACAAATATATATCTATATTATGTCATTCAAATTTCGTGTAAAACATACTCCTATGACCTCCATTCAGACAGAGTCAATTTCAATTATTCTGCGATAGTTAAAAAATGACTATTTGGATGGAGGTCATAGGAGTCTCGGTTTCGCACAAAACTTGAATGACATAATATAGGGATATAGTGATGAATTTTGATGAAAGTATTTAAAAAATGAAAAATTGTGAAAATGGGGTGGAGGGAGCTAAGTTAGCTCCCTCAAGGGTAGTCCCATTTAACCCTTTTATTATTGTATGTGGAGACCTAGGGTTTAATTATAATATGCCATGAAGATTGGAACTATTATATGCTACTATCTAATTAACTAGAAATGATCTAAGTAACAATCCATTTGATTTGCGAACTTAGACATCAAGTTTAACTACAATGTGGTATGAAGATTAGAATTTATATTATCAGGTGAATGTCGCTACTTGTTGGTCATAAGCCAATCATATCTTTCTTGTTGTAAATTCAAAGAATAACAATTAACTATGTGATTGATTAAATTTGTTGTTATTTATCTTACTATGGATGCTCTAACAACAAATTTCAATATATACATTATTATTGAGTTATTGACCTTTTTTCATTTTCATATCGAAACTTATTTAAGGACTATTTGAATTTTAAGTGTTTGATATATTTTTCATTATTTCTTACTTTTATGCTTGAAGGTGTATGCATGGTTGGCTTTTAGGTGTTTTTTTAATATCATCTGTTTAAGTGTTTCTTAATCAATGTAGGAATGAATAAATTTCTTACAAAAGTCTGTGACTCCCTCATCTCTTTTTCTAATAGCCAATCCAATTTCTTCAAATGAAGCAATTGTTAGATTGTGCAATAAAAATAAAAGAGAATCAAGTATACATCGATGTCTTATCAATGTGAATGTCTCCGAGTTGTCTATTGTTCATGAATTGTTTATTCCAATTTTAACCAATAATCCCAATATTCAAAATGAAGTTTAAATTGCATATAAAAACTGCATCTATGTCAGCGAATCAAACATTTATTTCCATTTAAGAAAATAGGAAAAAACCAGACAGAGATTTAATTGTGTGGTTTCCAAAATGTCTTGTTGCAATAATGTGGTAAAAGATATCTATTCAGGAGAATTAGACAAGTCAAGGTGATGATAATACATTCATTTCTAAAGATTGGAGTAATTGGAAAAATAAAAATCAGTTGGATAACTTGTTGGAGGCCCTAACAGTGCTCATAATTTGGCTCGTGAAAAATGCAAGAATTTAATGAAGCAGACTCAGCATATCGAAATAATAGTACATATGCATGATTATCATACTAAGAAAGGGTGGTGATAGGAGGACTTATATCTAAGATTAATGTGAAAAAAAGATGAATGACATTGATTATGGTCATAGAGGAATTCGAAATGAGTGCACATAGATATTATATGTATGTACGTAAGTTTGTTTATTTATTTGTAAGTATGTATATGTGCATATATGTGTGTGTGTGTTAACAGATTGAATCGAATTGGATTTCAGTAAAGATCCGATCCATATTTGAACGGATTTGAAAAATTCCAATCCAATATGATCCATTAGAATGATAACACAAAACCAACCCAATCCAATAAAATCAGATTGGATTGAATTAAGGATTTTATTCATTCTATATGCACCCCACTACTAGTTGCAACAACAAATATTGAAAGAGCATTTTCAACAACGAGTATTGTCAAGACAGGTGCGCAACTGAATGAGAGATGAATGGATGGGTGATGCTTTACTCACATATATTGAAAGGAGATATTCGATTCCATTACCAACGATGCTATTATGAAATATTTTCAAAATATAAAAGCTAGATAAGATTAGGTTTTAGCTACATGTTTGACTTTTCTAACTTTTTCTTCAAGTATGAAACATCTCTTATATCTCTATGCTTATGCATATAGATGTTTATAATCATTTGATTTTTTTGAGTTTTGTAGTTTTATTTATTATCTTTTACTGATGTTCCATACCTAATGAGGATTCAACATGGGAGGAAAGTAACAAAACTATATTTTTTTAGGAATGTATAACAATTATTTTCATTCCTAGTCCTCGATCATCATATAAACGTTTCTAATGATGGTGAACTTCAAATGTTAAAGTGTTGCTGAATAAATTCATGTGTTGAACTTGAAACGTGAAAGTGTTACAATTGATGAATAAATTCATATGTTGATAGAGGTTAAACTGTTATAACATGATCAATGCAAACATAAGGAAACCCAAGTTTTACTTCATAGTAGTTAAAATATTGAATTCCCCATTGGAGAAGGCCAGTGACAGTTGGAGGTCGGATCGTTTACTGTAGTACAACTGGTATTGTACTCGAGGAGATCGTATAATGGGGATCGGATGACCCTCATAAGAGGTCGAGGATGGTCGGCCTCCTATGAAGATCATGCGATCTCCATCGGACAGTTTGCTCGAGTACAACATAAGTACAACAAATGATCCACTCAGGTGACAGTTGACCATGATTATCTAACCCCTCTCAAATAGACATGTTGCTCCTTTCTAGCGCAATCCCATTAGATTGTTGCTATGCCTCGTGAGTATGGATGCAAACGGACATATATAGATATAGGTATTACTGTATCCTTATCTGTTTTTGAATACGAATACATATGCTGGTATGGATATTGATGAGTATTAAAACTATCTTACAATATCCTTAAAAACGGGTATAAATGTAAAATGGATACTAATCGCATACAAGTAATGTTAGAAATAGTCTATAGAATCGACTTAAATATATATGAATTGGATGGAAAACACATGATATGAATTTATTAAATTTGTTTATATCATAAAAATTAGGGATATTTACATCCATAACCCTAAATAATTTCATAATTACCCCAGAAACCCTCCATAATCACAAATTACACCTAGAACCCTAAGTAAATGCTCCGTTTTAAGCACATAATATTCCGTTAGTTTTGTTCATTAACTCATCCATATGAGTGGGTTAATCTAATCGATCTGCGATCTAACGGTTAGGATTAATCAAAATTAAAAAAAACTTGCAAGCATTGCAGGACTTCCAGGACGGCGGGTGGAAGGGAGGGACAGAAGACGGGCAGGGCTTACGAGGTGGATGTGGGATTGCAGGAAGACAGGGAGGGGACGTTGCAGGCGGAGAGGGGGTGGGGTTGCGGGGAGCTTGCAGGCAGAGGGGGTGGGTGGCGACGAGCGGGGCTTTGGAGGGGGGATTGGCTTGCGTGGTGGAGGTGGGTTGCATGTGAAGGCGGAGACGAGCGAGGTTGCATGGAGCAACGAGTCAAGGGGGGAGGACCGTGCATGCGGTCAAGGGAGGGGTGCAGGGGGCTCTTGCAGTGCAGGCAGTTGGGGGCGGAGTTGTGGGAGGGGCCTGGTGCTAGAGCTTGCAGACAGGGACTATGGAGGGGGGTGCAGGGATGGATCTTACAAGCGGAGGTGCGACGCAGGGCGAGCTCCGCGCGCAAGCCCTGAGGTTACAGGAGAGGTGGTGGTAGAGGGGTGGTTGTTGGAACGGGAGGAGGAGATGCAAGGTGAGTAGGACGAAGGAAGGGAAGCCAGCCAACACGTTGTGCTTCCTCAGCCTCCCTACTCTCTAAAATTACATCATGTTGTTTGATCTAGAATGGCATCGTGTTATAAATATGATGTATCTCAAAGGGCAAAATTGTCAACATATGACTTTTTCTGTCAGACAACGGAGAATTAAGACGGAACTTAACACATGGATATGCCATGTAAAGGTTAAGCATTATACGGGGTTCTGGATGTAATTCGTGATTATCGAGGGTTCTTGGGGTAATCACGAATTTACTCAGAGTTATGGGTGTAAATATCTCTTGGGGTAATCACGAATTTACTCAGAGTTATGGGTGTAAATATCTCTAAAAGTTATACAAATATTGTAAAAGAAGGTATAAAATTATGTTTAATGTGGTTAGAAATAAACTTATGATTATATTTATATATGAAAATAGATATACAAATACATATATGAATATTTACGGATATTGATATCTATATCTGTATCCATTTTAGAATGGACACGGATAACAAGATATATCTATAACGTTTGGATACTATTTTAGCTCCCAGCTCACAACTCATGAGTGTTTGCTCGTGTTCGCTGCTCTCTGTTCTTTGCGGCTTCGCAAATCTCGTCTATGGCGATGATCGCGAGTAGAACAGCAATCTCGTGTTCGGCCTCTCGCATCCTCTGACGATCTCTCCATCATTGGCCTCACGATCCATTCGGGATCCGCTTCTGCGGCGACGATGCGTCCTCGTTCCAACGCTGCCCAGGTGAGCCCCACAATTAGGGGTGTCTATCGAGTTCAACGAGCCGAGTTGGCCTCAACTCGGACTCGAACTCGATAAGAAACCTAAGGCTCGAACTCGGGCTCCATAAGGATCGAGTCCTGGATCACCAACTTGAACTCGTCGAGTTCGAGTTGACTCACGAGCCTCTTATCGAGCCACGAGTTTCTGAGCTGTCTCACGAGCCTCAAAATGAGCTGACTCACGAGCCTCTTATCGAGTCATGAGTTTCTGAGCTTGCTCATGAGCCTCAAAATGAGCAGGCTCATGAACCTCTTAATGAGTCATTGTTCCATTTTATACATTAAATTATGCAAATGATATTTGTAATTTTGATTTTTTATACTCTTTTTTTTAGCTTTTTTGACAAGAAAAATGTTAACCTCTTTTTTATATCAAACTCAATATGGAAGTTTTGGTATATATGTTTTTTATTTTTTATTAAGAGGGAAAACGAGTTATCGAGTCGAGTTTCCGAGTTGAACAATGCCCAACTCGGACTCGACTCGATAAGTTAACGAGACATAAAACCCAACTCGAGCTCGGGCTCGTTAAGGTTTCGAGTCCGGCTCGCGAGCCCTTAACGAGCCGAGACTGAGTTCAGCTCATCGAGCTCGAGCTTTCCTGACAGTCCTACCTGCAATCCTCATTCCCCTCTTTTGTAGCTCAGATTGTCTGTGAAGGAATTTTGCCATCTAATTACGATGGAAGTTAATCTTACTGAGGGTCATCCGATAGAAAATTTCGAAAATCCAACATTGTCTGCATGAATTATCTGCCATATATTCTCGAGAAAAAAAAGGGGCTCTATCAACATCTTCGATCGAATCTTATGCCCGAAATTGAGAGGTATACAGGGAGTTGTACTCAAATGAGCCTAAATAATTGCTACTGTCACGGGGCTGTTTGTTTGCAGGGGGCCTTCCTTTCTGTAAACAATTTTTTTAGAAATATTTATTTTGAAATCCCCCCCCCCCCTTTCGCCCAAGCTCAAAGATTTTAGTTTTCAGGGGTTGTAGCTGAACTATAACCTACGTTGACGATATTACAGCTTCGGTACCATGTATTTTCTGTAACAGGAATTTGAGTTTGATAGTTTTTGACACCTTTAGTATATGTTCATGCTTCTTCTATAAGGAGAATGTCATGATCACTGCTATATATATATATATATATATATATATATATATATATATATATATATATATATATATATATATATATATATATATATATATATATATATGAGTGTGCATAGTTAATGGGTTAGATGGGTACCCATTCCGACTGATATGGGTCCCTAAATATATCCAACAAAGTATTCCTGATCGGGTATCCAATACCGTATTCCTGATCGGGTATCCAATACCATTTGGCTCGTAGCATGTGGGGGCTCCGACCCCGAAGCTAGATCCATGACCGAACCTTATGATGTCTCTTCTTCTCACCCCGCCAACCCGGTAGGTGGTAGCCATTTAATAGGGATGCAAGTTGTTGTATACAGGTACAAAGTGAGTGCTATCATATCTTTATTCGTTTTTAAATATAAATATGGATGCATATACATATATTGACGAGTATGAAAATTATGTACCATATATGAAATGAACATGAATAACGTTAGAAATACTCTATAGATTAGCGTAAATAGGTTTGCATTGGACATATTACATATGATACCAATATATTAATTGTATTTATTTCATAATAATTACGTAGAATATTGTGAAGAAGATATAAACTTATGTTATGATAGATAAATCTACAACTATATATTATAATTCATTTAAAAAAACTATATTTACGACTATACGAAAATAGAAAGAGATTTTTTCATATATCAAAGTCATATATATATATATATATGTATGTATGTATGTATGTATCCATTGTAAAATGTATACAAACATAGATGGCATAATTTGTATAAAATGGATATGGTGGCATATTAGATAAGAATATAGGGATTTTTACATCCATAACCCTGAGTAAATTTACAATTACAATCATAACCCCACATAATTGTGAATTACACCTAAAATCCTGAATAAATGCTTTGTTTTACATCCGTAACCTTCCGTTAGTTGAATTCATTAACTGAACCAGATGATTGAGTTAATCTAACACGTGCATCATCTAACGGTTGGGATTAATAAAAAGAAAAAAAAGAATGTGCGGTAGCAGGGGCGGAAGGCCTGCGGAGGAAGAGACCTACAGAGACAGTGAGCAGCAGGGCGCAGAGGCCTGCAGGCGGCATTTGGCACGGAGGCCTGCAGGACAGCGGGGAACCGCCCGGGGGGTGGGGGTGTTCTTTGAGCATGCTGGGCAGGGGACGGCGGTGCAGGGAGGAGGGCGGGGAGAAGCTCGGCAGTGCGAGGAGGTTCTTCAAGCAGGAGAGGAAGAGGCAAGACGTGGGACTTCTAGTGGGGAAAAAGGTGGGGGGAGGGCGGGGCTTCAAGCATGCTGGGCACGGGACGGCGCTGCAGGGAGGAGGGTGGGGGGAAACTCGACACTTGTGGAAGGAGGAGGACTGCCTAGGTTGAGTCGAGGAGGAAAATGAAAGCTTCTTCTTCTTCACTTCAAGTGAGAGGTTGTAGAGCGCCTATTCTTAAGTGTTCACGAACTTTCAATAGTGATTGATCCATTGAGCCATGTTGATGGTGTGCCCCTTGATCATCCTGCATCTTGTTGAAGAGGAGGGAGAATGTATCTATCATCTTTTGTGGACCAAAGAAATCGGTTGTGCTAAGTTGGTGACTTTGGTAAGACCAGGTTTGGTCATAGTAGGAGGGATTTGGACAAATGCGTAGATGAATGCACCCGTGGAAGCATGGGTCCGGAGTATGAAGAAAAGAGCAAGGTTGTATAGTAGGTAGTGAAGGTGGAGGATTGTCATTGTTGTCGCCAGAAAATTGCACGGCTTCTAAACCGAAAGGCTTAAACCAAGTGATTTTGTGGGGGTCCTCGAGTTGAGGAGAAGTGGTACAGGAAGTGAGGAAGTGGACACATCTTACAAGATGTGTGCAAAACAGATAAGTTTTCACCTGTTCTCATTTCATCTAATTAGGATTCACTTTCTGAAGAGCCTTTTCTCATGAGCTGAATTCATTTGTTCAGGATTATATTCATTGCTTAAGTTGAGGAAAGATCATAGTGGTGGTCGGTTGGGGGTTACCCCCACTTTGGGTGGGTAACATCTTAAAACCCACACTTTTAACCCACTAGTGTGGCCCACTTCCTTCCCATCAAAAAATCATATATTATACCATCATATCATCTAAAAATCATAAAATACTTAACTTCTACTCATTGTTCCAAACTTTAAGCCACTTTTTCAAATTCCAATACAATCATATCATAATAACTACCTAGTTTTTCAAATTTCAATACAATCACATTACACAAACCCTCCCAACCCTTAACCCACCAACCAAACACACTAACACAAAAACGGGTTATCCACCCCCGGATAACCCACCAACCAAACACACCCAGTGGGATTTTATTTCAAGCATAACAAGGAAGTCTGACAAAAACATTGACATGAATCTATGGAAGTGCACACATCTATTATAAATGTGTGCATATCAGATGTGTTTCTAATCAAGCTCTTTCTTTTACAATCCCTCATATGGTGTGTTATCTGAATATCCTCACCCTCAGGGACGAAGTCAGAAATATCCATTCGGGGGGGTTGATTTATTATTTATGTAGTTCTTATAACCAGTCATTATCATCTTCACAGGAAATGTTTGTTAGATTTTAAATATCACATGACGTGTAAGAAAGGAGGGTAACGATTTTGGGGATGGAAACGTATATGAATATATCTATATCCGGTCCGCCACTATATATGTTTTTATACATATTTTGACATCAGCATCATGAATATCACATTGATATTCGCAAACATCCCTATCCATGTCTATATTTCTATAAATAGGGGGCAAGGAGCCTACATCGGGTGATGTAGATAACTTACCTACAACGGGTCATTTTTTCATTATTTTTTTATTTTTTTCGAATGAAACTTCAGTGGGATTCACTTAGGGCATGTTTGATTACTGGGTTGGACTGGGTTGGGCTGGGTTGGGTTGGAGTCAGTGACGGAGACAAAGGGGTGGGTGCTTAGCCCCCCCCCCCCCCCAAGTCTCAAATAATACCTTTGTTTTATATACTTTGTATTGAAAAAATATCTATCAAGTTATTGCATAGTTGATCTATTGATTTTTGAAATACAAATTAATTTCAGCATATATCAATATATCTATAAAGTAAGATTATTAAAATATCATCATATATATATATATATTCATCTATATATCCCTCTAATATGTCATTCAAATTTCATCAGAAATAGAGACTCATATGCCCACCATCTAGAACAGGTTGATTACATCAATGTTTAAACGGTTAAAATTGCATATTCTAGATGTGGGCATAGGAGTCTCTGTTTCTGACGAATTCGAATGACATATTGGGATATATAGATGAATATACATTGTGATATTTTACAAAAAAAATAAAAAATTTTACGGAAAAATGTCACGGCGCAGTCCCATTTTTTCAAAACAATAATCAAAATTTATCTTATAGAGAGTAGTTGTACTCAACAAGTAAGGCACCCAAAGGATTCCATATGGGGATGCAAACAGATGGAAATAGAAATTGATTTTACCATATCCTTATTCGTTTTTTAATACGAATATAGATGCAGATATTGATATTGATGGATGTTAAAATTATACTACCATATCATTAAAAAATAAAACGAGTATAAAATGGATACTTTGCATACGAGTAAGATTAGAAATACTCCATAGATTAGTTTGAATGAAGATGTATTGAATGTAATACATGCGATATAAATATAAAAAATGTATGGATATCATTAAAATTATACCAAATACAATAAAAGGACAAACGAAATTATATTATATATGGTTAAAAATAAATTTACAACTATATATATTTATAAAAACATATATATGTGTGTATGGGGGTGGGGACGAGGCCTACAGCATGGGATGTAGGTAACTTACCGACATTGAGCCATTTTCTCGTTATTTATTTATTTTTTTGAAATGAAATTTTTGGGCATTTTCATCGCAATATACCACTATTGTGTCCAAATTCAACTTAATTCAAGACTTTTATCCCATCCAAGATAGTCAAGTTTTAAAGGTCTCAAAATACTGAAATTGGCGCCTTTTAGATGGGCATGTTAGAAATAATTTTTTCCACAAAATTTGAATCACATAATCTACTATATATATATATATATATATATATATATTACGGGCCTGTTTGGTTGCAAGGGTACCCTGGGATACCCTGGCATACCCCTGGCTTCAACCCTGTTTTCCTGGGTTGGGATTATTTGTATTGGTCGTACAATTTCTTTAGTATAATGATTTTTAACCATGTTCAAATACACCTATTAACATAAAAAACATATTATAATCATTAAAAAAGTTAATATAACACATGATCAATGTCACATCACATCACAATTATTATTCCAACCATCCCAACCCTCCAAACAGCTACTATTCACAGGAGGATACTCCAACCAGGGATGAAGCCAGAAATATCCATTCGGAGGGCTGATGTATTACTTATGTAGTTCTTATAATCAGCCATTATCATCTTCACGGGCAATGTTTGTTAGATTTTAAATATCACGTGACGTGTAAGAAAGGATGGTAACGATTTTCACAAAAGAGAGTGAAATAGAATCCACCAAAGGAACTCTTTGACCAGGACAGAAAGACTGATCAAAGAATCTGTTAGAGAATGACCTAGAGATAATCTCACATAGTTTATTAATGTGACACTGGAGAATCAATAGAGATATATAAAGAGCCCCACACTCATGCACTCATTCAATGAAATAGAAGAGTCAATCCTTTGAGGCGTTCTTTCTTGGTTTCATCCCGCTCGTCACAGAGTAGGATCCACGTAAAATATCAATGTTCTTCATCTGTTCATCGTCTTGTTTTTTTATCCCTTCCGCTTTTCGTTTTTCACATGGTATTAAATCAAGTCAGTTTTTGGATGATTCATTTTTTTCCAAGTCTGTTTATTATCCATTTTGTTTTGGGTCGGAGTTTTGCTCATGAAAGAAAGATGATGATGGGATTCATTTTATTTCATTAAATTGTTTCTCAGGGAGATGTGCTCATCGCCAAATTAGAGAAAAGCATCTACGATTCTTGATGGAATCCTATTTTTGCACAGACAACTAGGATTCCTGAAGCTCTTTGAAAAAAAATCGTGAAGTTGCCATTGTAGTTCCTCGTGAAACTAGGTGCGAACTTCTTGGCACACGATCTTGGTGCATACAGCCTCCTCATCTGGTAGCCATGGCCACATGCTCGCTCATCCAGCTACCATAGCCACAAGAACACATCCGGCTAAAAACACCCCCTAACCATGGTTTACTAACCATGGTTAGATGTTTTCTGAAGCCTATAAATACCCTCTACCCATTAATTCTCTACGTTTCCACTATCATCACTACCCCGAGGGCTAGGGTTGAGAGGTCAGGAGAAGGAGAGGGAGGGGGAAGACGCACTGCCAGGAGGACGAGGATGAGGAGGACGGTACAATCCTCTCCTAGTTGGCTCAGTGTAGGAGGTAGGTAGCTCTTGCTTGATCTAGGTTATCAATTCATCTTCCTTTTCAAGTCATTTTGTGATATGGGTCGAGGAGGAATCTGAGCATATCCCTACTCGGGTGCGAGCGGCTAGGCCGTCAGTGGACATACGTGTTCTTCCTATAACTCACTCACCCTTGACAAGTGACTTGTAGATTCAATAACTTTTATCGGTTTTATAGTTGTTTTGGTGGAGAAATCTGTGTAACACCCTACTTAGGTGTGTACGGCTAGGCACGTCAGTAAATCTTGTGATTCGTCATATGCTTCACTCACCTAAGACATGTGGTGGCTACCGATTCTCCATCGCTTCTGTTGTTTTCCTCTTGATGATTTATAGAGGAATCTCTTTCTGATTTTATTTTAAAATATATCCTCATATAAGGGGAGACTTTGCCGAATATTTCATAAAAATATATCCCGATACGAGGTAAAACTTTACTGAAATTTTCATAGAAATATGACCTAATATAAGGAGAAACTTTGCCTATATTTTCCTAGAAATATCACCCATGTTTTGCTAAAATTACAAGAGAAAATATGTTCTTCGCATTCTTTATGTTCTTCGTTCGTTCTTCACATTCTCAGTGTTCTTCATTCATTCTTCGTATTTTTTTCATGTTATTATTGCTCTTTGTATGAAAGTTAAATTCGATCATTTCAGGAATTGTAAATTACTCTTTCTGAAAATGAATCACAATAAAGCATTGCATATGTGAGTCACAGCTTGATCAACTAACGAAATCCTACCCCTTGTTGTCGGGTTTTAAAGTTAAACTGGATAAGAATGTAGGTTTATCATGCTCGGTATTTTGACGAATGTCCACATGCTTATTCCATGATTTACTCTAAAATAATTGCTAAAATAGAATTGGTAAAATGAATCATCCTTGTAGTTGTTGTGCTAATTGCACAAAATGATACTGATACTAGCTGAGAATGGATATGGCATAAATGAGATTTTGTTTCAAGTTTCATTCTATCTTTTACGATAAGGATAACATGGAGTAAATACTACAGGTCGGGCATGTAACTTGTAGGTTTGTCATAAGAACATCAATATAAGGCCAAATCTAGGTGGTACACAATTGCCCAGATATGTTGAGTGTGTGAAATAAATTACTTGCAACACTTGGTACTTGGTTGTCAATAGGCGGGTTGACGAAGTGAAGATGTGATCGTGCTATGTGGATGCACAAGTGGTTGGATAGTGCTTGGGTCACGATAACATGTATTTAAAGATGCTAATATATGTGATTAAAGGTTAGCATGTTGTTTTAAGCTACCAGGTCCTCAAGGATAGTGTGCTTCTTTGTTTGTCAGGTTGAGGATTTGAAATCCTGGATAAAAAAAGGAATATGCCAGGGTAGTAATGAATGATTGGTTGAGGTGACATGCTACAGCATAAGCTCACCAGATCAAAATGCAATCTCTAATCCCAAAGTGTCCACAGCTTCGGAGTTCATAAATTGTAAGCTTAATTCCCTAGATTAATCCCTGACGTGAAATAGAAAAAATGACTTAAAATAATGAGAAGAAATGAAACTTTCTGGTATAATAAGTTTTGCTAAACTATACTACTTCTTTACTGTTCTCTTCATTGTTATTTAGCACTCGATAATCTTTATTCCATGATTTCTGAAAACCGGCAAACATCAGAGAGTCATCAAAGGGACAATAACCATCTATCTTGTTACAGTGGCATTACTATCTAAGGTAGTTGACAATCGTCTTTTGCATTTCTTTCTAGCTGATGTACATGTAAATAGTTATAGTAGGACAATGTATCATGTAAACTTTATTTTGTGAATAGAAAAGTGTTAAAATACTTCTCTCTTATTATTTTTAATTTCAATCAGTTTTTGAATGTTTGTTGTGACTATTAAATAAATTATTATTGAGTAACCAGATCCAAATATAGGAGGATTCGATGACCCAAAATTGGGGTCATGAAAATCTTCATATGGATATTCTTATGACATGAAGAAAAGGCATTCGATGATAGATCTCACCATAGGTGATGAGTCGATCCACACGAGTTTTTTTAAAATAGAAGAGAAACATCATAGAGGCCAACCCTCAAGTTCATCTTTACCAGCATAACATGTGAAGCACCATTCTCAGCAGCAATTGACAAAGTATGCGTTGAGTCATTATGGTATGTAATGTCATGTATTCGTCGAGTGAGTCCATGTCTTCTTTTGTTTGTCCAAGCGAGCATTGCATGCTCTAGCTTGAGGGGGAGTGATCAGAATGATTTGGAGATTTTTTTGAAAAAAATACTGGCTTAAAGATAGTCCCACATCGTCTATCAATGGAAAGCTGGAGAGTTAGTGGGTCTATATAAAGAGCACACACCGTGTACTCATTGAGAGAAAATGAACTAGAAGAATATACCCTTTGAGGTGTTCTCTTGTTATTTTATCCTGCTCATCATGGAGTAGGGTCCACGTAAAATCTCGGTATTCTTCATTGGTTCATCGTCTTGTTCTTATTATCGCTTCCTCTTATTGTTTTCCATAGAAACGATACATCCTATTTTGATGAAAAGTATCAGCATAGGAGAGGAAGTTGTCATGGTAGAATAACTAAAGGATGGATCGATGGGTTGAAAGCTAGAGGCTTGAGTAGTGGAGAAGTCTATCATTCCAGGCCAATCACTAAGGTCCACTAACAGAGGTTTGGATAAGAATATATCTCTTAACCACGAATCGAAGAGGTTGTATAGAACTCCCGTGACAAAAGAGAGTGAAATAGAATCCACCAAAGGACTCTCTTTGATCAGGATAGAAAGACTGATCAAATAAACGATACATCCTATTTTGATGAAAAATATCAGCATAGGAGGCGAAGTGGTCATGGTATAATAACCAAAGGATGAATCGATGGGTCGAAAGTTGGAGGCTTGAGTAGTGGAGGAGTCTATCATGAGAGGCGAATGGCTGAGGTCATTATCAAATGTTTGTTGAAATAGAATGAACACAACAGTAAAATTGATAATCATAGAAACATCAAAAATGAGTGGGTAGTAATCAGATCTTCTATTAGAATTTCTCAATGAGTACAAGGGATGTGAGGCTCCTTATATCGTCTTACGGACAAATCGGAGTCTCATAGATAGCAGATGTAGGACTAAACATGAATGTATAGTAATCATATCTTAGTGTTGGACATACGAGCCCACGACAATCCATTATGTAGCAAATGTTATTACAAATCATTAATGAAGAATAAGTAATTTTCATTATAGGTCCCTTAGTAGAATTAAAGTTATGTACCATGGACATCTTGATGATCATACATTTGTTGATTCAATGATTGAATCATAGAGGTTGATGCTTGGATGACATCTAAAGAGTTAGATTGAGGACTCATCAAGCACCATCAAATGATTGTTAGAGGTGATCTCCAGCCTGAGAAGGAGATGTTAATCCTTTCTCTAAAGGTTTATATCTAATTGACCTCTTAATGTAAGGTCCTCTACATAGGAATAGAGATTCAGAGGTGTCAGATAAGTTAAGTTAAAGAGTTAACTTATTGAGATCGAGATAACCAAGACTATGTCGTATGTTGTCACGATATAGGCATGCATCCTCTAACCGGAGACAATTGTGTTGCTATATGTCTGGGTATGTACTTTTGGCAAACTGATAGATTGATGGCATAATCAAGGTCTATGCACTAACGACCTGGTGTGCATATAAGGGTATATTTGTAATATGATCTCTCAAAGGGATCATACATGTCCACTTGTGAATCGGAAGATATGAGCTCACTCATGAGGTGTTGGGACCGATCAAATTCCATGCACGATCGTATTGCCTTTGGAAGCATGGCAAGAATTTATAAGTATGATATATGCTTTTGTAAAGCATATGATCGATAGGAGCTCCCAATGACAAATTGAGAAACTTAATGATAAAACCCTGAAGGAGACAATCTAAAAGAGATCTTAAACTTCGTATTTATTCTAGATCTTCAAGTATGTAGGATGTACATGTATTAGGAATGCATGAGCGTGATGTGATCATAAATGATCGTATAGCCACAACGCTTCCATTCCGAGGGAGTGATAAAACATGTTTGGATTTTAGTAATTCCTCTCAGTAGAGAAGTAATCTAATCTTAGTCTGAATATTGGACATTGATCTGAATGTGATTCAGATGCAATGAGAAGATTAGATCTACATCCTTGATTTAATCAAGTATCTATGAGAGGTCTCCGAGATCTGAATTTGAGATATGATCTCAATATCCAAGTCACTATATGTGGAATGTACAATTGTCATATCCTTATCTCCGAGTATCCACAGAGAAAGCGCATTATTCTTGAAAGAGTTCAATGTATATCTGAGCATTGAGACATTGATAATTAAATGTGATTTAATTATCATGAATAATGTGAATGTAATTCATATTATTTAGCTGCATGAGAATGATGATCCAAGATAATTAAATGTGATTTAATTGTCAATGATATGAATAATGTGGATACACTATCCATGTTATTTATGTGTATGTATATAATATTATAAATATGATTTATATATATTAGAGAAAGCTTATTGTAAATAGTATCTACAAATTAACTGTTAATGCGAATTGGATTCATATTAGAAATTAATATGGAAATACAATTTAAATTTTATGTTGGATGTGTGAATATGATTCACAATTATTTAATTGCATAGTTGAAATATTCATTAACTTAATTTGGAATTATTTTTTGTGAATTATTTTACAACAAAAGTTGTTGTAAATATATGAAGGATTATGTGAGATTTTATATCTAACATAATTAGAAGGCCAACACCATCCATGTATGGAGGGTGGACGACTACGCTTTGGCTCATTCATAGGGTGGGTTGCCCCCTCTATTTTAGAAAAATAGATGGCATCCTTCCTAATCCTATCCTAAGGGTGTGTTTGGTACGTGGGTTACCCCAGCGTAAACTGGTAGGGGGTAACTCGCTTTTGTGTTTTGGCGTTTGGATAGAGGGTTAAACTGGGGGTGGATTTGTTGTGATATGATTGTATTGAAGTTTAGAAAAGTGAGTAGTTATTGTGATGTGATTGTATTAGAGCTTGAAAAAAGTAAGTATAAGTTGAGTAGTTTATATTTTTTTAGTTGATATGATGGTATAATATATATATATATATGGAATAGAAGTAAGAGAAATGATTTATTTAATGTATTAAAAAAGAGAGAAAAAGTGGACCCCGCGTGAACGAGAAAAAAAGGAGGTTTGTGGGGGTAAACCCATCACAAGGAGGGGTAAACCCCAACCGAACATGGTCTAATTGATTTAGTTAAATTAAATATGTTGATTATTCAATATATTTAATGTAATCTAAATTTGTCGTTGTTATATTTTTATACAACAAAAATCATGGTCATTGAATAGAAACACAAAAAAATTCCCAACCATTAATTTTGTGTTTCACATGGATTGTGATCCATGGACTCTCAAAATAATATAAAAGAATAGACAACCCTATCTCTTCTTTTACAACACTTTACAGGTCTCCCTCTCTATCTCTCTCTCATTGTCATCAGACACCCTCTCTCTCTCTCAAGTATAGCCATCCACCCCTTGTGCTAGAGAGATTCACGATCGTGCGGCCACTTCGACTACTCATGGATCTCCTTCTTCTTCACGAGTCACCATCGTGCCGCCACTTCGACTATTCATGGACCTCCATCTTCTTCGGGGCTCCTTGCTCGTGAAGAAGACATCCGATTTCGTAATACGAATCAGGAGATTCGAGGCTCTTTGGATTACGAGAAGCCCATGTCTCATCAATGCGATTGCAAGCGTCTCCTCCGTCAGGTCGGACTTGAGATAGATAACCTCTTCCTTTAGAGACTTTGATCGTAACCACGCTTCAAGAGGTATTCCTTAATTTTTTATGTGGTTTGATGAAACGAATTGAGAAGTGTTCTCGAATCATGTGGTATCACCTACTTATTTTTTTAAAATTCCGCTGCACCAAGCAACTAATATGACCAGTCACTCCCGATCGCATTGGATGTGATCATCACGCCTCCGTGATGCGCCTAAGGTTTTTTCCCGCAGCCTTCACTTGGAGATATACAATTACTCCTCTATTACATACTCCAACATTCTCTCTCAAGCTGGAGTTGAGAAAGCTCCATCTTGTAACATAAGGAAAATATGCAATACATCTTCACTCAATACATCTAAGAGAGATGGGGATAGCCTTGCTCGGATAGTGATAGAGACAATCCGCTCGGACGGGGATTAGAATAGTTTTATGACTTTTTTCAAGAAAGGATGTCCATGTGCTAGTAGATATGTCATCTTCATGATTACTGGATCAACTGAGACTCAACACCTCTCATCCCTCAATGATAGGTTTCCCATTTTCATGTTCTTTCCCCTCGTGAAAACACAAAAACAACATGCATGATAAAGATTTAGGGATGTTTTGTTACTTAATCCTCTCGTATTCGAAAAACCCCTCTCTGTTCTCCATGCACACCTACGAGGGATATGCTATCTATGCCTTTTGATTCTTACTCCTCACCTTTGAACTAGCGGAGCCTTCTAGGCTTTTACTTTGGTCTCTTATCGGATGTGACGATGCATCATTGATTTCACACTTGCTATACCTCTTGGTAGAAAAGAAGCAAACATAGCACCACTTATTCTTTTTTGTAGCCCGCTTAATAAAATGGGAAGAAAACTATAAAAACGAAAAAGTATCACTATAGCATACATATGTATAAAGAGGGCCTTCCCAATGAGCAATGAGCTTTCGTACTTGTGTGCAGAAGAGTTTATCGAGAGAGAAACTGCATATTTTTATTTTTTATTATTTTAAAACTCGTTACCTGCTTACTAAACGTGCCTATGATTAGTAATTTAGTAATCGTAAAAGGAGGTTTAGTAATTGGACTATAATTTTAGTAATATCCATTGGTCTATCAAGTAATAGTTATTTTGTATTAATTGGATAGTAAAGTTTTTTTAAATATATAAATGTTTTCGCAATTTTTTACAAAATCTAAGTTAATGCTAGTGGTCAGTAACATTCAATTTAACAATGGTATGATTACTAATTGTGATATAGGGATTAGTAATATTCACAAATATACTAGTAAGTATAAAATGATTATAAATAACTTAAACAAAATGCTTACAATTTTGCAATGTTATGATTAGTAATTGTACTATAATGATTACTAATATTCACGGATAACATGAATATGCATAATTCAAACAAAATCCTAATTGTAACGGTAAATGTTGTTAGTAACTGATATTAGAGAATTATGAAATATGAAACGTGGACTTTTAATTGGGAGAGAATTCACATTTGACGAAATATAGGCAGGCGAAGTTTTAGAGTTTCAATGTGATGAAATAAGGTAAAACTAAATTAGTGAGGGCGATCGGAATATGGATTGGTCTAAAAGTAGTAAAACAATTTAATGAGGGTGATTGGAATATGGGTGCGAGAATAAATGGAATGTTTTGTTCGAAAAAAAATTATTACGGAAATAAAGGGATTGCTGGTAATACAATCTGAATGATAATGATCGTAATAGGAAAATCATACGACCAAAAGACCAAATAGTGTTCATTACATATGCAATGGGCTCAGAGCCCATTGGTATGTGTATCAACAAAATTTGAAACCAAAAAATAAATATGGACATTGTTCCATGACCCATAATTTGAGCATATAATATCCAATTTAACTCTATTCGTGACAAGAG
Organism: Ottelia alismoides; assembly: GCA_037367405.1. Taxonomy (NCBI): domain Eukaryota; kingdom Viridiplantae; phylum Streptophyta; class Magnoliopsida; order Alismatales; family Hydrocharitaceae; genus Ottelia; species Ottelia alismoides. The sequence goes on along the minus strand of JAZKJV010001827.1, from coordinate 164,472 downwards.
CATGTAGAGTGTGTTGTAGGTTTGTTATGAGGTGCGGAGCACATAAACAAAAGGGGATCCAACATCTACTACCTTGAATTGTGCTCGTTCGACAGCACGTCGATATTTCTCTCCTCTCCTGAAGGTGACTGTGGCTACAATTTAGCTCCATCCAAACTCAAACTTTGGCGACTCACCACAGGATCAATGAAATCAGGTACATTGTCCCATTTTCTTTACATTTTGCTATTCAATTTCATAGGTTAGATCTTCCCGTTGTTCAATTTTATCAAATTCCAAATGTTTATAGTTCCACTGTGTTCTATATCTTATCATATCGATTCTGCTTCTCTCCATATTCTTTTCAATCTTGATCACGATTTATGACCATATAAGGGAATCCCCATCCATTCTCGTTGTCATTATCTCCAAGTATTCATTAATGCAATACAAAAATCTTTATAAAATTATGAGTTCTTCATCCGAGAAATTGAGAAGGTAGAATAGTAGGATAGTGAGATCCTGCATTAGTTACTCATCTTTGGGACATGGGAATAACATTTTGACATTTAGAATTAATGTGGGTATGATTTATATTTTAGATTAAGACTAATGTGAATACGATTCACATATATTAATGTTAATGTGGATATTCTTCACATTTATCATTAATTAATGTGAATATGATTCACATTTTTATCACTTGTCTAAGTGAATATGATTTACTTAGTATATAGATAAATATGATTCATCTGCTCTTTCTTCAAAAATTAACTGATTAGAATACAATCGACCAACTCCTAAGGACTAATTTGGTGAAGATTTTATTCTCTACCAAAATTGTTGGGTGTCCTGCGACCACTTTTCTCCTCTAATCGAGGAATAGCATCCCCCTTCTAATTGTGGTCATCCCCTTTCTCCATTTCTCTCTCACGTGGATACCCCTAAAAGAGGAACAAAGTGTTCTCTTTATCGGCTATGTGCACATAAATAACGCGAGGTGATCTTCAACCACCGTTGGCAAGGATTAGAGAAAAGAAAAGATCATCTCTTGGTTCGGCGGGAGATACAGCATTCATCATCATCATCATCATCATCGTCATCATCATCGTAGTCATGAGCATTGGTCGAAAAAACCACTTCAAGGCGCAAAGGTGCTCGAGGCGAAATGAGGCAGTTCCAAAGAGCCTTGAGGCGGTCGCCTTAGACCCTCTGGTTGAGAGAGCGCCTCAGATGCCCAAGGCGGTCGAGGCAGTGAGGTGAGGCAAGACGTTGCCTAAGGCGTTACGGATTTACCGAGCATTTTTTTTAATAAAATAATTTCTTCTATTGGTAGTTTCATATGTTTATAAAAGGCATAGTTATTTAGGATATATTTATACAAGATGAATGCTTAAATTTGACCTCATTCATATTCATATTTACCATTAACATATCCAATTATTTCAGCGAACTCTTAATATCACAGCCGTAAACATACGAATCTGCAAATATCAGATGCATGCGAATTCGAATACCCATATAAAAAATTTCAAGACGGGTGTGCTTCCCCCTTACAACCCTCGCAAGGGGGGCCTACCTCTCATCCCCCCAGGCTCGCTGACAGAACACACATTTAGGATTTGAATCATATGATTTATATCAACATCTCAAATATCTTTAATGACAACTATAGACAATGACTCCTTATTTGATAGAATCTTCTAATGATAGTTATACCCAATGATATCCTTTTTAATTGGGTAGAAATTTAGTAGAAACGTCTATGGAATTGATATAACCTTTTTTCTCATGCTCTTATCTTTGTAATTTCATCATATATTACAATGTTATATTTCACATGTCCGTCAGATTAGATTATTTTATCAATAAATATATTTATGATACTTTTATAATTATTTTCCTATACAAACTGCGATCTACGCATCGAGGCTACGTCTCGCCTCACCTCTAGGTAAAACACTCCATTCCACCTTTCATTTTTCAAACCATCTCACAAGTGCAATGTCCACCAGATCAGGATTTCATATATAAGGTCTCTCATCACAGAGATTACGCTCGTGAATAATTCCTTGTGTGACTCGTGAAATGGCATAGAAAGTAGTGTTGGGCAAGAAAAAGTTTTTGTTACTATATATCCATATAATGAGACTTTGCTTTCGATACGATCCATTTATTCCGTGTTCTATGTGATACGAAGTATTACCTCCCTTTACCGGAGACGGTTGGAGGGTGGGGTGGAAAATCAAGGAAGGAATGAGAGTGAGGGGAATTTAAGGGGTGTATATAAATAGTTTTAATTTCTTATCAAAAATGTTGGATTTAACATTATTTGGTCATGCAAAAAGTTTACAAGTATGTTTTGTAAATTCAAGATTGGTAGGGTATCTATGTAATATTAATCTTTATGTGTTTATGGAAATAATTGCTGCTTATCTAACAATTTTATATATAGCATCACCTTTTTATATCTCCTTATCTTCTCTCTCCGGCCGAATAGGGAATAGCAAACTATTACCACTTATTCATTGTTATTCGTTCATGTTTGTTCCAATGAACAAAAATAATCCCGGTATCCCTCCTTATCCCCCGAGTGCATTTCTGTGAAGTTTTTGACACTAGGGACAAAAATATAATAACAAAAATGTAGTTGGAAAAATTCAGAAGTCCACGAGGATAAAAATTTCTGTGATTAACTTTGAGTTTTAACCTAACGAACATTAGTGTCCTTGGGAAAAAAAGTCTGGGCATGTAGTCTTAAGTCTTGGTTGGCCCACGGGAAGATGGCTTCCATCTCAGTCTGTGACCCAGATCGTTTGTTGTGGGCCAAAATACAGAAGAGGCTGATGTGGTTGTGGGAACCGTTCGATCTTGATCGAGCGGTTCACACGATTTTGTACTTTTGTGGGTCCCTACCGTGCAAAATTATGTGAACCGTTCCATCAAGATCGAGTGATTCCTACGATTACAACAGACACAACACCACAACGGAGGATCCTTTCTGCTCACTGTGAGCATTGTCCGTTGCAATACTATTCCTCTGTATTTCTTCACATCGAAAGATGTATTTGTTACGTCAGTCATAATTTTTAGCTGTAATAATTATTTGTTGTATACGATTAATAAGTAAAGATTATATTTTTCTTATCACTATTTGATTATCAATCCAACATCTGATAACACCCTTATTTAATCTTACTTCACATACGGGACTCTATAAATTTTATAACAGATTTCTTATGAATCTTGATACTCAAATAAATCTAAAAATTCAATCTGATTGGGAAAAGAAACTTTGAACCCTTATGGATGATTCTTGAGTTATTTTATAGCTTATTTTATAGATAAAAAGATAAAAAGTATGAACTATGTACCAATTAAACCCAATGGCCATTCACGATTTCATATTGAATCAATTCTGTACGGATTGAAATTTTGAGAAAAGTTACTGTAAAACTTCGTTTGAAACAATGTGGTAGAAAGCAACGTGCAACTTGAAGGACATCACTGTAAGTGGATTCCTACATCCATCATTTTCTATAGGAATGAAAATGTTCTTGGCTCGACATTGTTTCTTGCAGCACCTTAATTTACTTTCGATTGTCATGCACTATGAGGATAGTGAGAGGAGATATATTTTGCATCTCAGATTGGTTATAATTGGAGATGCTATTGTTTCTTATACATAAGTTCCTATATCAAAGGGAAATACCCTACCTTTGTGTGAGGTTTTAACTATTGATTTACGTAATTGGAAATAACCAATTAGATTTACGACGAAACGTAGAAATACATCACTGGTTCAATTGAAGAACCTCTACGGGATAGACCTCATCTGAAAACTATTAGTTAACGGCAATAAGTGATTCAGTTCAGCAGCTCTTCATACAAAATTATTGAATCTACAAATATAGCAGTGCGGAGAAGACAATTATTTGAATTATTCGTTCTTGACGTTAAACAAAAGGGGAGGACGGCAACCAGTAGTTTTCGAGAGTAGTTTATACTTAGTTGTGGCACATCAACCGGAACAGTTGCCGAATATTCTTGATCTTGACAGGAAATATCCATTTCTCGTTTGTGATTGCTTTGTAAGTTCCCGTCAGCAGCGGACAAGTTGCACGTGTGTATACAAGGAAAGGGCATCGATGCTCTCCGCTTCCTTAGCGCTCCTCGATTTCTAGTCCATATATTATTCGTTATCTTAGTTTCATGGTTTAAAACCCCCGTGAGAATTTGGGAATGGGAAGATGTACGCGAGCCACAACCATTATTCCCGGTCACGGCGCCTCACATTTAAGCCAAATTTTTTAGTTGTTCGTCGTAGAACTGATGGTGGCATCACTTGAATAGAGTAATTGCAGCATTAAACTAATGGCAAATTGAATAGATGTTCTGGAGGGAAAAATGTACTTGAAATGTCGCAAACAGATGTCGAGGGCACGATTTTCTTTCAATAAATGGAACATTGTCAGCAAGCATTTGAGAACATTGGAATCGCAAATAAGTTGTAAATGCAGCTTTTATTCATTTATCTTGTCATGCTATTTTGTATTCGGAATGGAATGCCATGTACGAGCGTGGCTGATGTTGAATATATAGTGCGGGCTTGTGTTTGTTAGGCTACCCTGAAATAAACAGCCCGTCCTCTCTAATGGTGAGGTGCTTCAATATGGTATTAGAGCATAGATACTTCGTTTGTTCCTTCTTTTCTCGAAAAAAAGTTCAATTTCATTCATAAAAAACAGTTACGAATCCCCACACGCACGTGAATGAGTGCCAAATATTCTTAAAGTACAAATTAGAAAGGTGTAGGATAAGAAAGACTAGAACAAAAAAACCAAGCATCCCGGACGGATAGCAAAAGCCAAAAGGAATGAAACATTGGCATGCGAGCAATCGGGATCAACCTTGAATGCAGCAAAGAGGTCACCAAATTGTGGAATGGTGTGCTTCATAGTTCTTCGTGCTTAATCCCATATTCGTCGAGAAGCCAGCTTGAACTGAAATATTGAGAACTACTTGAGCTTTCAAAAATTAACCCGATATCTCAAGGTGGTTTAAAATTAAATAGAAAAGGAAGATCTTATCAAAGATGATTTTGATGTTGATATATTGTAGGTATAAGAAATAAGATGGGATAAGGAATAAGTGAGGATTATCCCTCGCCTTTTTTGATTGATTTGAAGGATAACGAATGGACAAATAATGTAGAAAAAGACATAGTAGATGATGTAGTAATAATGTGTCCCATGATAACTTACCATATGCTGAATGCATTCTATTCCGCATCATAAACATGTTGGATGGGTTCCCTTCCTTGTGGGAACCTAGTCCATAGATATAGGATATTGGTAGTTTTATTTGGAAAAGGAAAAATCAACAACTAATTGGAGGAGGATATCAATTACCTTTTTAAGATTATGAGTCATCTTAATTTTCCTAATCCTATTGGAAGTAGAAATTAATATTTCCTTATTTGCTCATCTCCATGGAGTATAAATAGGGGGTATGGGGTGCATACCAAGATCGTCCCAACACAAGCTCTCCTAGCATAAAAAAGAAATAAGAGAGAGAGAGAGAGAGAGAAAGAAGAAAGAAGGTTTGTGGTTGACATGAAGTTTGGAGGAAGTAACCTTTGGAGCAGTTCTTCTCCAGCATTCTTCCCTACAATTTGATGATTGATTCCTCATTTTGATGATATTTCTCCTCTTTATTATTATCCATTATTTGGTGATTTGTAGCACCGTATAGAGGACTGACATTCTGTAAGCCCCTCATGGGAGATTATTTCAGTTATAGTGCTTGGTTTTGGGTTACGATCAGCCACGTGGTTTTTACCCTCACATTGAGGCTTTTCCACCTTAAAATTTTTCTGTGCATTTGTGGTTATTTTTTTGTGGTTGAAGTTTTCTTACATAGTTGTTGTTGATATATCGTGCAGGATCCTCTTATCAACTTTGATAATTTTTCCGCGATTCAATCCATATAGGGAATTTGTTCCCAATAAGTGATATTAGAGCAACGTTCAATGGTAGATTGCATGATGGAGATTGGTTAGAGCAAGATGATTAGTATTAATGGGACTAATTTCAAATTGTGAAAGAACAAGATAAAAGATCTTTTATTTGTGAAGGTTATGCATCTTCCGGTATTCTCCATGCAGAAGCCTGAAGCCAAAACCGATGAGGAATGGACACGAGAAAGTTTATAACTTCATAAGATAATTTGTTGATGAGAATGTGTATAACCATATCCAAGATGAAAGTCACGTTAGAAGCTTGTGGTTGAAGTTGGAAAATCTTTACGCTTCCAAGAGGGGAAGTAACAAATTGTTTCTTCTCAAGAGATCGGTGAACTTGAGGTTCAAGGAGGATAGCTACGTGCTAGATTTTCTAAATGAATTTCAAGAAATTACAAGTCAGTTGACGAGCATGCGAATAAAATTTGAAGATGGGATATTGTGACTATAATTGCTTGCTACTCTTTTGTGGGAGACTTTCAGAGTCTCACTTACTAACTCTTTAGTTAACGGGGTTGTTTATTTGGAGGTTGTCAAGTCTGGCATCCTCAATGAGAAGATGCAAAAAAACCCAAAGAAGCTCTTCACAATCAGATGTTCTTGTCATAGAGAATAGGGGAGGATCAAGACTGATATGAGCAAAGATAATAGCATGAGCAAGTCTAGATCCAGATATCAGAGTATGGAGTTCACTATTGCAAAAAGAAAGGACACATCAAGAAGTATTTCTTCCGATTCAAGAGAGATAATAAGAATAGCGACCACAAGAAAAAGAAAAAGAATCAACAAGTTGTTGTAGTTGCACAACATGAGCAACTCATTATCTGTGATGAGGAGACCTTTAGAGGTATACGTGCAATTTCACTACATCACATGGGATGACACGTGAGGTGACGTGGACTGGACCCAATTGTTATATTAAATGAATATAGAGGCATTTATGAAAAAGTTCCACTTTTATTTACACTATATATTAGTTACAATACTAATAAATAAATACAAAAAAAAGGTACAACATGCAATTTACCCCATAATGCGCGGAGATGGACGCACGGGATGCATCTCACTTAAACATATGGCACCATCAATGCGAATGGTGACGCTTCGACCTTGGACGATCATGATTGGATCTCCCGCAAGAGACTAACAATTCAAGGACCCTCCATCTAACGGCTACTGTTTCGATTGGGGGTATGATCTTGATCAGACGGTTTTCAAGGATGGTGGAAGAACAATGGAGGAACTCACCGTTGGTGTGTTTGTATTTGATGTAATGCCTGTCTCTGACCACCCCGAGCTCTAGTGAAGGCTTCATTGTGTTCCTGCACGCCTTGCTTAGCTTCATGATGCTCCAGGAATGTTTGAGGGTCACTGGTAGACCCCTGGAGCTCAATGACTTGGTGAAGCACCTGAGAGCTAATCCCCAATGAAAATAGCACTTAAGAGTGCTCCTTTGTTCCTACAAAATGAGGCGAACACACTGCGGGACAAAAGCGATAGGTCCAGGCTTATGTGTGGCTGCCTTCGAGGGTGAAGTGAGGCGGAATGAGGAGGTTCGTCGTGCAGTGAGGGAAAGACCTCTATCCTTTGATTCAAGGCGAATCAAAGGTGGATGGGGAGTCTGGGTAATGGAGAATGTATTGGTAAAGGAAATGGGTGGTTGTGGTGAGTCGGGAAGAAGTGTGCGACGGTGAAACAGTTGGTCGAAGCCCTAGAGCTCCAGCATGATAATTGAGCTAAACTAGGCTAAATCATTAGCTAAAACTCAAAATAAAATGCAGGAAACTAATTACGCTAACTAAGTCTACCTGAAGAATAAGAAAACACAACTCTTATACCTTCCCGTGAGGAAAGGGAGCAGGGCGGCCGGAGCTTGCTGTGGGTGCACCTCTCCTCCTTCGCCAAGCACGCTGACCCCTCAAGGGTACTCCATTTACCACCTAGAGACTCTCTAGTCTGAGGTTAGGAGGTTTTAAGATTTGGAATGGGACCAACATTGAAGAGGAGGGGGGAGGTTCTTATTTAAACACAGTAGGGGCACCCTTATTGATTGATGATTCAACGAGAAGCGAGGTTATATACAAAAGATTTAGAGATTGACCGTGGATGCAGATTGATGGAGTGTGATCATGGCGCGAAGAATGGATGAAATGGGTTGATGAATTGAGGGGGAAAAGAACTCAAAATAGGGGAATCGACACGTCTGATTGGAGTCAGAGACTTCAGCTGTTGTTGACTAAGGATCAACAATCCATGGGAAGCGATCGGTCCACATCAGGGCGCTACAGGACAAAATAGTCCAAATTATTTGAAATTAATTAATAAAAATAGTAAATTATTTTATTATTTTTAGGTATAAAATAAAAATATTTACTATTTTATGTAGTATTTTAATATGATTTTTATTTATTTTTTGGTTTTATTTATTATAAGTTAATTTTAAAGGGTGTATTTATAGGTATATTTTTATTTTTATTTTGTATATTTGACTTTATTATTTTATTATATTATTTGATATATTTATAACTTATTTTTTGGTATATAAATATATTTTTATTTTATTTTTCTGATGTTATTTGTATACTTAAATAAATAGGGTATAAATTATATAGGTATAAGTATAAGTATTTCATCAATGTATTTTTGTATTTTATTTTTATTTTTATATTTTCTTTATGGTTTTATTCTAGTTTAAATATGTTCATGCACTATAATTAATATTAAGGTATATTATACAATAGTGGTCCAAAACCTAAATTTTGCATATTAGCTCTAAACTAAGAGAAACCACCTTCATTAAATAACTTATTAAAAGTTATATATAATTAGAGGTGATTTTGGTGTATTTTTGACTTTTTATTCAAGAGATATGGGTCTGTGAAGTTTTAATTTTGGGATTTTATTCAGATCATAAAATGTATAATGCATATTATTTTTGCATGAAATCAATTTTGTATTTTTCTTTACATAATTACCTACAATTTCATGTATAAAGATTCTTCATTTGAGGTATAAATAATAAAAAACAAAATGGGTCCCAAAAATGAATAAATGGGATTTTTATTGTATATTTGACCATTATCTCCCCCTACATTGTTCTTTGTTGACCAATTCAATTCTTGACTTGGTCTTGAGTTTTAGGGTCATAAAATACCTTTGGTATTTATTCTTTTTCTTTTTCTTCTCTTTATTTTATAGTTTTGGTATTAAAAACATGTTTTATATACAATAAATGGAACAAATAATGGATATCAATATGTATAAAATAATACTATTTACATGCATTAGCTAGGATTTTAAGTCTAAAATGATAGAATAAAGGTGTTGAAATGGAGATCATTACCCCTTATACTTGCTTTTGCTAGTACCTAGCAAACACTATGCAATAAGTGCATGAAATAAAAAAAATAAAAGGAAAGAAAGTGGATTTAATTTAATTTTCAAACATGTCTTCACAGAATCAAAGTTTGGATCTCAACTCAGATCTTGGTGTGAGTGTGTGTGTGGAAACCTGGTTGAGAACTAGATTTAAAACACAACAACCTTCGAGAATCATAGAACTCGGTTCAAACCACCTCAATAGCTATATCAAAACTATTCTACATCATACACAAACCCTTATGACTATGAAGCCGACTTGTACAGTGTGAGTGATAGTGGCTCTTCCCAACTGAAATGACAAAAGAACTGACTTCTCTAGAATGACAACCCAATGATTCCCTAATCCAGCAACTCTTTCCTCAAGGAGCAGGATATTCCCTTCTAAGTTCAAGTGCATCCGAATCAAGAGGAGGGGTGAAGAGAAGAATGGATGTTAGTCAGTGTAGCTACCTATCTTAAGATGCATGACAAGTGTAGTTAAGTCATCCAGCTGCAAGATCACAAGGTTTGACTTTGAAGCTCAAGCTTTCTTATTGATTATACAAATATATACACTATGGTAGGCATTTTATTTTCAATCAGGTATGTCCACTTTTTTGGAGTTTTGTTTTGAAATACTATATACAACAACATTTACATAAGGAGTTTTTCCTCGTGAGCCAGAAGACTATCCCTCTTTTGAAGCACTGTTGCAACCCATACTCTCCTATCTTTAGAAGTCGATACCACTGAGCAGGTTGGGGTGTACTTCCGTCCCTAGATGAGGATGAATGTTTCCACTCATGTGCATCTCATACCAACAAATCTAATCCCCTCACCACACCAACTGAGTTGAGTCAAGTGAAAGGTGCAAATGTACAAGTTAGGTCACTGTCGATAAGAGTCAAGCGTGTGTCTCAAAAAGTTCTAGTAAATCAGTTATGGTGTCTTGAACCTAGCCCTGAGTCTCAAGAACTAAATTTGAATAGATCTAAAGTACCTTAAATATAGTTCCCATAGGGTTCCAATGAAGTTACGTGCATTGAGGTCCAACCAAGGATCTAATCTTCGACTTTACTCAGAATAGTACAATAATCAAACTCAACTTGAAAAATGTGAATGCTATTCAAATGCTATGTACAATTCAGAAAATATTTTGAAGACGCGGCTTTCAAAAGATTTTGCAAATATTATGGAAATTGAAATAAAAAGGCTTTTCGCATCAATAGGCACAGGCATGCCTCTTTTTATTCATTTACAAGAATGGAGAGTTTAAAGAATTTAGATGTTGGATGTTAGTTATTGATTTTACAAATACATATATACAGTTAGTAAAGAATTTTGTGTGACGTATATATTCCTTAAACTTATTTGAAAATGATTTTTCAAACATTTTTTAAAAATATAGTTTATAAACATTAAAAAATTATTTTTCAAAGATTTTTCAAACAATATATAGATTTTTCAAATATTTTTTCAACCATTTACAAAACCATTTGCAAAGTTTTTGCGAAACATTTTATTTCACATAAAAAAAGAAATTTCTACAAATAAAATATTTTTACAAAGGTTGAAAACATTTAACAAAAGATTTTCTAAATAGTTTTCAAAAAGATTTTTCAAAAATATTTTCAAACTATTTTTCAAACATTGTATAAAAAATAATTTTACCTGATTTATTAATCAATGTGTACAAAAGGAATTTTGAGGAACAATACACATCTTTTATTAAGTGATTTATGAATTTAATGTAGCGTATATATAGTATTTTATAAAATATTTTAGCCATAATCATTATAAAAATACAAATGTACGAGTTATGGCAAAATGAAATTCTGGTGTACCACTCGTCACAGAACTGTCAGTGATAAGGTTGAAAATCGATTTCGCGGCTTTCCTTTTTTATAGAGAAGAAGCACGGTCGATGTAGCCAAAAAGCCACGAAACAAATTCGATCTTCAACCTATCAAACAAATTCGGTTTTCTTTCGGAAAACCGTCACTAATATTTAACCAGGCAAGTGTTCCTGGGTCGAACTCAAGGAGGCAGAATAAATTCCTTCGATTTTTATCTTTGTAATTTTATTTTTACCTCTTCTCCAAGTGATCAAGTCAACAAGCTTTTTTTATTTTTATTTTTATTATTTTTATTTGATTTTATTATTTTTCAATTTTTATTTAATTTTCAAAAAGGGAGATTTTTCAAAAAGATTTATTTATTATATAATAGGTGGATACTATTTAGGTGATACAATATAGTAGAGTGAACGGTGTCGAGCCGCGAGCTCGAACAACTCAAGAAATCAAAACAAAACAAGATGATCTTCGACAAAATCAAAACACGACAAAAACTCGTCAAAAACACTCGAAAACTTTATATTAGATAGATGGGGTAGTTGCGTAACTACCCTCAAGAAACCGTCAAAGAACAAAGTCAGACGAAGTCGAAACAACCCCTACAGCCTAGGGGCATAAGCGCAAAAGAAACTAATTAAAATGTTTGCGAATGGGTCCTCAGGGATTGTTCTGTATAAAAAATATACAAATGTTTACATTTAGGTCCCTGTGGAGGGACCTAAATGCAAATAGTAGAAACCTGGGGGTGGAGCAGAATCTTTGGAAACCCTCTGGACTTAAGATGCAATTGTTCTACCGATTCAAAACAGACGGTCCAGATTAGATCACTTCAGGCGCAGATCGGCGGTTGCGGGTGCGCCACGTGTCGCGCACCTGTGCCTCCCCTGTTCTTGAGTTCGTTGGAACCGCTCGGCGATGGCTCTTCTTCTTCGAGTTTCTCCAGCCAACCGATGATGACTTTGGCACTCCGGCGGGGCCAGAGGGGTGGCTCCTCCACCCCTCGAGCTCGCCCGCGGTAGGGTGGTGGCGGGAACTGCTCCGAGCGGCGGCGATAATGCGAAGAAGATCACGATATCGTTCTTCTGGAGATGATCTCTGATCTGGCGATGGACCTTTGAGTTGAATCTCTTGATGATTGAGGCTGCCAAATCCTTGACTCTTTGCTCCTGACTGTAATTTGATCTGCAAATGAGAGATGTATTCGCTCGACTCTCTAGGAATCGGCCGAGGGATGATAAAATGCAAGATCAAACATGGCAATAAATCAGGTTTCCAGAAGAACTTATGTAATACATGAGAACGATGATGATTTGATGACGAGATTCAAAGCTATCTTAATCGATGTGGATGTGATAAACGATTGGGCGTCTAACCTAGACGATTAGGCTAACGAAATCAAGGATTAGCATTGCTAATCAACGCACGACTACCGAGAAATACAACGACAAAATGAAGGCGAAGGTCTGGGAATAGTCAAGGTTTATTACCTAGACGGGGTGCTCGACGGCGACCTTTGACCAGAGCGGTACGCGGCGAAGCGCGGCGATGCAAGGCTCGACTCGGCCTTGGAACGATCTCCGACGTCTCCTCCTCCTCGTTGGCGTGTCCACGGTGCTGTCACCACCTCCGGTTGGCCGAGACGAGGCTTGGAAGTAGGAGGTCGGGCTTCTGGAACTGGAGGGTTTCAGAGAGCTTGGAAAGTTAGTTGCAATGGCGGAAGTTCAAGGATTTTTATAGAGAGTTTGCTTGGGCTCCACGTATAATTCAATGGTGGGCGTTGAAGGTTGTTGCTAGGAGGAGAGGATCGACGGAGTAGATCAGTCGGAAGGTTCGAGAGTCGCGCGGGGAAATTAGGGGAAGTCGGCAGGTCTGAACAGCCCGCCGCAACTGAATCTTGAGGAAGATGACCCCAGGTGCTGACAAGTGTCAGCACCTGGTTGGCCCAGAAGTGTAATTAACTTATAAATTAAGTATTAAATAGTAAATTACGTTATTTTAAATAATTTTAAATATAAAAAGTGTAGATAAATTAATTCTCTAATTTATGGACTAATTACTTTTAATAAATAATAAATATTATTTAAAATATAAATATTATATTAATAAATATGTATTTATAAATAGGTTTTAGATTTTTAATTTAATAAATAAATAAGTAAAAATTAATTTTATAATTTCTTAATTATTAGAATATTAAATATAGGTTATACGAATTTTTATAGATTTTAATAAGTTAATTTGTATATTTTAATAAATAAGGTTAGTATCTAAGTAGGTCATTTATACCTATATTTTGGGGTTTTGATTTTATTAAAATAATAAATAAGGTCTAAAAATTATGAAATAATTTAGGGTGAAACTACAAGATCATGAAATAATTTAAAAATTCTAAAATTAAGAAAATGATAAATAATGTGTGTTACAGAAAATAAATAGCCCAGAAACCCCGTTGTCTTTTGGTCCCAAAACCGACTTTTTGCAAACGGACTCCGAATTCGATGAAACCACCTTTATTAATTAGAGGATATTGTTTCATGAACTTTAAAGGTGAGTAGAGTGAAATTGGAGTTCGTATGAGAAAGTTATGATATTCGGAAGTTGAGATTTTGACAATTTACAGGCTGGGTTTCTTGGCATATATATAGGGTAATATTTTTAACTTATTTTTATATTTTTTATATACATTTTTAGAAATAATTAGGAGAAGAGTTTGGTGAAAAATATTTCATATGAAATAATTAAAAATCTTTGAAGTTTAGTATTTATTATATAAATAGTGAAAGGTGTATATGTGTGTGTTAACTTATTTTTTGAAGTTTTCTTTCCTTATCTCCCCCTACTTATTGGTTTGTCGACCAATCCATGTTGACTTGGTCTCGGGGGTTGGGCTATAAATATATCTTATAGCTATATTTATATTTAAGTCATATTGTATATATTTACATATATTCAATCTGCCTTTTTGTTTCTTTTCTTGTTCTTTATTTATTTACATGATTTTAGTGGTTAAAAGTGAATATTTACACATGAATGGTGATTTGTTAAAAGATGAGAGTTAATGGATATTTACATGTATTTGTTAAGGGTTTTAAGACAAAATGCGACAGAAAAGTTAATGAATCATGGATTCATCAACCCCCTATACTTAAACTTTGCTAGTCCCTTAGCAAACACTTATTTTGAAAAGGTAAGTGAAAAAGAAAGAAAGTTAGAATGAATTTGTTTTCCTAAACCAATTCATGATAACAGACAAAGGACAGAGCTCGATCGGGCCTGAAACAAGCATTTTGTCGGAACCTTAACTAGGATTAGGTTTTTATCCTCAACAGTCCTCAAGTTCCATAATCCTTACTCAAGATCACTTCATCGGCTAGTTCAGACTCACTTATTCATATCGCAAACTCTATCATCCTTGAAGTCAACTTGTACAGTGTGTGAATTGATTTAGCTCTTCCTGCTTAGAGAACCGAAGAAACCGTCCATCCCGGCTATACACTTCTATGGCTTCCTCATCCCGCTACTCTTTCCTCGGGGAGGGAGGTATTCCCTTCTGAGTTCTGTTCTGCTATGTCCACAATCGAATATAGGGAGAAGTTAGAAGAATGAGAAAAGAAGTGGAGTGCGACCAGTGTAGACGCATCTCCTTGTGAAGCCCAACCGGTGTAGCTGAGTCTCCACTAAGATGTGCAGGCATATTTGGTGGAAGCTTGGACCATTGTGGTCTTATTTGGTGGCTTCTGTATTGCTTTGACTTTGTAATTTGCTTGCACTGCATTCATCTTTTTGTGCCTCGACGAATATAGTATCTTTTTAGTCCGTCCCTTTTTTGAGGTCTTAGAAAAATTGTGTCAGCAGATCCTTCCCTCATCCGAAGCAACTATCGCAACCCCAATCTCTCATGTCTTTAGACGTCAATGCCGCAAAGATAAGGATAGAAACATACTACCAAGGTGTACTGCTCTTCGGGACTCCATGCGAGTCAAGCTAAGTGTAGAGTGCATGTGTTCAAGATCGGTTCACTGGTGTAGAGTTGTACGGATGACTCCAAATGGTCTACTTAAGCACAGATGGTTTGATTTCCCGAATATGGTCTTACGGAACCCAAAGATTTAAGTCACAAGACCTGAAGAGTCTAAATTCCAGATCCTAGTCAGGCTCCTTACAACGAGAGTTAAAGGTCGTAATCAAGCTCCATCCTTTAGACTAGACTCAGTCCTTAGTTCCAGAAATCAAACTTATTTTGAAAAATGAAAATGCAAATGCAACCATGTTTTTGTGAAGTGTATTTTCTGGGTTTTACTCATTTTTATGGATTTTAAGGCTTTTGTAATTTTTATGAATTTTAGGACTTCGTATTTTTTATGGATTTTTATGATTTTTATAAACAAGGTTTTATTCATAAATTTTACAAGATATATTTGATTCGAATTAAGTGTCTAATGTATTTTACAAATTTTATCTACAAAGTATTTTACAAGGATTGAATGGTTTTTACACATGTTTTAATAGAATTTTAACTAAGTATTATACACATTTTAAGTACAAATTTTAAATACATATTTTAATTACAAGTTTTAAATACAATTTTTAAGCATATTTTACTTATTTACAAGGATTTTATAAATAATATATAAATATAAGTGGATTTTAAATTAACCCGTACCCACTTTTTATGGATTTTATAGATATAGAAAATACATAAAAGTACGAGTTATGGACGAAAGTATATATACAATATATACGCACCCCCCTATACTTAGCTTGTGCTATGTCCTCATAGCGTCAAAAGAGAAAAAGGAGGACATAACTCATGCTAAGTAAAAGTGGGTGAAAAAGGATATAGAGTACAAGTCAGTCAACCCCCCCCCCCCCCTATACTTACGATCAGGTCATCGTAAGTATCACGGGAGAGCAAAAATGGGATGACTGAATAAAAAGAATAAATAACGAAACTTCAAAAGGAAAAGAATACGAAATCATCGAAATCACTCGATCCCCCCTATACTTAGGATAAGGCATCCTAAGTATAGAAAAGAGTGTAGCCAAAAATTGGGGACGAGTGATTCGTGAAAAAGAATGGCTATACAAAAGAATCAGTACAAAAAATAAAATGTAAATCAGCGGGCAATCGGTCCCCCATATACTTAGGATCTGGTATCCTAAGCATAGAAGACGAGCAAAAATGGGGAAGATTGTGGTCTACGAAGAATATACAAGTGTTGTGAATCTCCAAAAACGAATGGCTCAAAAGGATTTTGTACAGGAAGAAGTGAAGGAGTGATCATGATTCCTGTACAAAATAGATCACTTCAGTACGAGCCAGATGATCAGTAGTTTCTACGAAGTGCTTCAGCATCTGCCCGTTAACCACGAACGGCTCTGCACCAGGTGACACATCTGATATTGCAATACTGCCATTGCCATGCACCGTTCTGACTATGTACGGTCCTTCCCACTTGCTTTTCAATTTACTGGGAAAAATTCTCAACCTTGCATTGAACAACCAGACTTTCTGCCCAGGGACAAAGCTCTTGTGCCGAATATGTCTGTCATGTCATTTCTTCACTTTGTCCTTATAGATGAGTGTGTTCTCGTATGCTTGATTTCGAATTTCTACCAGATCATTCAGATCTATCTTTCTCTTGGCCCCTGCTTTTTGTATATCCATCAGTATTTCTCAAATTGCCCATTCAGATTTATGCATGATCTCTACGGGCAAGTGGCATGGCTTTCCATAAACTAGCCTGAATGGTGAAGTACCTAAGGGAATCTTATAAGCAGTACGATATGCCCAAAGAACTTGATCTAGAAGAAGTGACCAGTTCTTCCTATCCGATCGTACTAGTTTCTGGAGAATTGATTTCACCTCCCTATTTGAGACTTCAGCCATGCCGTTCGTCTGTGGGTGGTAAGGAGAAGCTACTCTGTGATCGATGCTGTATTATTTCACTAGCTTTTTCACCTCCTTATTAATGAAGTGGCTACCCCCATCAGAAATGAGAATACGAGGGATCCCGAACCGCGAAATGATATGTTCCCTTAGGAACTTACAAACGGTCTTACTGTCTGCGGTTCGTGCGGGTATAGCCTCCACCCATCTGCTAACATAGTCTACAACGAGAAGAATGTACTCAAAGCCGCTGCTAGAAGGGAACGGTCCCATAAAATCTATGCCCCATGCGTCAAAAATCTCGCAGATAATGACGGGCCGCATTGGCATTGCATCCCTGGCACTGACTGTCCCTACAGCTCTCTGACAATCTGGACAACTCTTCACGAATGTGCAGGCATCTCTGGTAAGAGTTGGCCACCATAATCCGCTATGTAGTACCTTCTGCACTGTCCTCTTCCCTGAATGATGTCCTCCTGATTCTAGAGAATGACACAAAGTGAGGACACTATTATATACCTCCTGAGGAATACAACGCCTGTAAACACAATCCGGTCCTTCGCGAAAAAGAATCGGATCCTCCCAATGGTAGTATCGTGCCTCAGAAACTAGTTTCTCAACTCGGTTCTTTGGCCAACCCTGAGGACTTTTCTGTGTGACCAGAAAGTTCACTATGTCTGCATACCACGGAAGTTCGGTAACCGCAAAGATGCTCTCGTCAGGAAATCTCTCTGCGATCTCTGGCGTATACTCATCTGAAGGCTGATCTATCTGTAATCGGGAGAGGTGATCAGCCACCATGTTCTTTACCCCAGGTTTATCCTTGATATCCAAATAGAATTGCTGAAGTAATAGAATCCATCTAAGAAGGCGTGTCTTGGCATCCTTCTTTTCCATTAAAAATCTGATAGCTGAGTGATCCGTGTATACTGTGATCTTAGAGCCAAGCAGATATGATCGAAACTTGTCTAATGCAAACACTACTGCCAACATTTCCTTTTCTGTCACTGTGTAATTTCTCTTAGCATCATCTAAGGTTCTGCTGGCATAGTGAATGGCAACGGGAAGTCCATTCCTCCTCTGTCCTAATACAGCCCCGACCGCAAAATCTGAAGCATCCGTCATGATCTCGAAGGGTAGAGACCAATCAGGCGGCTGTAGGACAGGAGCACTGATTATCTTTTCTTTCAATGTGAGGAAGGCATGAAGACATTTATCATTTAACACGAACTCGATGTCTTTGCCTAGCAATTCAGTTAACGGTCGGGCAATCTTGGAGAAGTCTTGGATAAACCATCGGTAAAAGCCGACATGCCCCAGAAATGACCATAACTGTTTGATGTTGGATGGTGGCTCGAGTTTCTTGATGACATCCACCTTGGCAGGGTCAATCTCCATACCTCGCTGGGAGATGACGTACCCCAACACGATCCCGTGAGTAACCATAAAATGGCTCTTTTCCCAGGACAGAACGAGATCTACCTCACAACACTTTTCAGAACCTGGTGTAGGTGCGCTAAACAATCGTTAAATGACTCACCATAGATCGAGAAATCATCCAAAAAAACCTCTAGAAAATCACCGACCATGTTCGCAAAAATAGCAAGCATGCACCTCTGGAAAGTCGCAGGAGCGTTGCACAATCCAAAGGGCATCCGTCTAAAGGCATACGTGCCGAACGGACAAGTAAAGGTGGTTTTCTCCTGGTCTTCAGGAGCAATTGATACCTGGTTGTATCCGGAGTAACCGTCAAGGAAACAGAAGTACCCCTTCCCTGCCAACCGTTCTATGACCTGGTCTATAAAAGGCAAAGGGAAGTGGTCCTTCTTCGTCGCAGTGTTCAACTTTCTGTAGTCAACACATACTCGCCACGACGTGGTTACTCTCTTTGGAATCTCCTCTCCACTCTCGGTTTTCACCATCTGAATTCCCGACTTCTTCAGGACAACATGTAATGGGCTAACCCATTCGGAGTTGGAGATGGGATAAATGAACCCTGCGTCACACCATTTCGTGATCTCTTTCTTGACAACTTATCGTAACACCGGATTCAGCCTACGCTGAAACTCTCTGGAGGGTTTATTGTCATGATCGAGATAGATATGGTGCGAACACAAAGCAGGATTAATCCTGCGGAGATCGAATATAGTCCACCCAATAGCCTTGCGGTTTCTTTCTAGAATCTCCATCAGATGAGATTCTTGATCATCGGTCAAAGTTGAGCTGATAATGACCGGAAACCGTTGACGTGGACCCGCAAGGAAAGCATACTTCATGTTTGGTGGCAAAGTTTTAAGATCTGGTAAGGTAGTATCTGTATTTGCCGAAACATCATCTGTATTTGTATGGGGATCTGTATCGGTTGGTGATGTGTCTGTATTCTGATTATCTACCATCTCTATGTGCTCTAGAGTCGGACTATAGAAGATGTTCAAGACATCATCCGACTCCTCAGAATGATCGGAAGAGAATAAGTCAGCTAGATAAAATTCTGAATCATCTGAGATGGAGGAATTGTGTAGTGTTTCTGAGTCTGAAAAATCTACATTAATTTCATCAGAAGTCTGATCCCTATGCTTCTCATCATCCAGACTAAAGTATAAAGTTCTGTCAGAAGAATTACCTCCTGAAGTCTCGGACCCGTCCTCTGTCAAACATTCTTGGGTCTCTACCTGATGCCTTTCGAGGTCGTCAAAACGAACCTCATCCATGTAATCACAGGAGGCTAAAGAACTCAGAAAATCTGAAGATGCATCACTGAAAGTGTTTGATTCTCTCGCCATCTCTATATGTACCTTTTCGCCCTCGGCGCGAAAAGATACCTTCCCTATATCGTAATCGAAGAGAGCCTTTGTGGTCTCTAGAAAAGGCCTCCCGAGAATGATCGGGGTAAGGTGTAACTGTGCAGGGCAATTCATGTCCAGGACTGTAAAGTCCACTGGGAATTGCAGACCCTGCACGGTTATGATAACGTTCCTAAGTATACCCTTAGGTCTCTTTACAGATCTATCAGCAAACTGAAGGATCGCGCGGGATTTGTAAAGAGGACCTAACTCGAGCTTATCGAGTAAGGAAGCGGGTATCAGATTGATCAAGGAACCGTTATCTAATAGAGTGCGGTTGAACGTGACTTTTGCGATCTCGCATCGAACATAATGTGCACCTGAGTCTTTCTTCTTCTTTGGTAGCTTATTCTGTATCGCACAGGATGTAGCCTTAGTCAGAACATGTTTTTCTGTTCGGGATCTCTTTTTCCTACGCGTGGTACATCTGTTTTTCAATTGATTCTTGAGCGTAGGAAACTGATCTAAAGCATCATGAAGCGGGATCTTCAGAAAGATATGATCTTTGAGTAGTTTTTCGATCTCTGGAGATGCAAGATTATTTTTGGTCTTTTTCTTTCCTTTTCCAAACAAGGCATCGGGAAAAGGAATAGAGTCAGAAGTCAGAAAATTAGGGTTTTTATTCAAACTGGAATCAGCATTTACATTGAGAGTCTCGGAATTATTTACAAAACTCTCTAAATCAGGGGAAGAAATATTTTTGTCGGGGCTCTCTGCCTGATCTGGCGTGATTTCATCGTCTGAGTCGCCAGTGTCCATATCTGATGTGTTGGCATTGCTCCCGTCTCTTGAATCTGCGTAATGGTCCTCATCCTCTTGCGGTTTCTCCTCCTCGGCTTCAGGATCATGGTTCTGCTCGTGCTCCTCTAGTGCTCTCTCCTCTTCTCCAGCAGGTGCTTGTGGTGATCTACCGCTCCTGAGACGAATGAAGTTAGATAAAAATTCAGGAAACGAGATCTTACCTGTAGTATCTACCTGCTCTGGATGCCTCCTCTTCTTGTTCGGGTTCATCTGAGGTTGGGCTGGGAGAGTGGTCTTCGGCATGGTTAACTCGTCCAGACGACGATTAACCTGCTCCATCTCTGTCTTGTGCGTGATCTGGAGCGTACTCAGCATATCCATGATCTGGTTGAGCGCCTGGGCCTGTGAAAACATCTCCGGTTCGGTGTGGTGGCCCTGGCTTGCTCCTCTCTCCTACCTTGGCGTGAAATGCTGAGAGATGGAAGGCTGGGAGTAGCGTTGAGGTGTGGAGGAAGACTGTTGCGGCTGCTGAAAAGGATGATTCTGTGAATAGTGAGCAGGGTGTTGATATGAAGGCTGCGGTCTCTGATGGTAGACATTCGGATGAGACTGCTGCGGCGTGAAACTCTGGCAGTGCTGAAATTGCGGACGTCCATGCTGCGGATGACCGTACGGCTGCTGCGGCTGCTGATTCGGTATACTCGGCTGCTGCATCGGAGTATACCGAATCCCGTTGATCTCAAAGTGGATTGCGGCTCCACCTCCATCTCTGCGGTGCTGATGATCTGGCCAGAATTGGCATGAGACTGATCCTCATGCCAATCAATCTGCGGAATCTCGGGCTCGCTCTGGATGTAGTGGATCTGACGGGTGGGTGGAGTGGGTGCGATCCTCCGTACTGGCTGCGCATTCGAAGAGTTCTGACTCTGCTGAGACTGGATCTGAAGATCTGCGACCTTCTTCGAGAGATCACTCAGCTGCTGCGGTAGAGATGAGAGTTTCTCCAACTCTCGCAACGGCTGTAGGTCTTGGACCTGCTTGTGAATCACATCCACCAACGTCAATTTCTCGCTAATGAAGCCCATGTTGGTGTTGGATTCAGAGTTCGAGATGTTCGCCACCTTGTGATGTTCTCGGTGATGTGGTGGCTGTGGGGCTTTCTGAAATGCCCGAGTAGAGTCTACAACTCTCGAGTTCTCGGCCATCCCTTCGAAGATGGCCCAGACTGACTCAGCATCCTTGTTCAAGTAGCTGCCGCCACATGCGGCACTGACTAGCCTTTGAACTTCCGGCTGGAGTCCTCCGAAGTAATTCTGTACGAGCACCTTCATCGGGATCTCATGATGCGGGCATCTCTCTGTAAGATCCTTGAATCGATCCCATGTCTCATGGAATGATTCGTGTGGCAGTTGCATAAAGTTGGAGATCTGACTCCTCATCATGTTCGTCCTTCCAGAGGAAAATATTTACGTAGGAAGGTGGACTTCAGGTCGTCCCAGGTGGAGATTTCCCTCCCCAGATGACTCAGCCAATAAAGGGCCTTATCTACTAAGGCAAAGGTGAAGGCCTTGAGGCGTACGGCCTCCTGCGTTACTCCTGGAAAACAAGCCGTTCCGCAAATCATCTCAAACTGCTGTAAAAACGTGAACGGCTCCTCTGTGGCATTCCCATAATACTTGGGAAGCAAGGAGATAAAGGACGGTCTGAGTTCATATGGCCCTTGATTCGGCGGTAGCCGAATCCAATGGTGAAGCGTTCGTGCGCTCGGGTCATACTCGTCCCGTAAAGTTGCGGGAACCGCAGGCGGTAACTGGTTCCCGGCCCCTGCTCGCAGCGCGGCTAATTGCCCCTGTAATTCCGTCTGAACTCGGAATTGTTCTCGAATTTGTAGATTCATCTGCTGAAATGTATCGAGAATCCCAGTAGTAATATCTGCGGCTTCTGATCTTTCGTCATCTTGCTCCTCGGCTGCTGCCCTCTCGTCTGCTACTGGTGCTTTACCGTGAGCCATCGGCTTCGCGTCGTCTGAAAAAGAGAAGCTCTCGTAAGCACTCAGTGAAAGTTCAGTTGGAGATGATTTATTGAGACGAGAGTCTGTCTCAATTTTCTGGTCAGGAGGTGAGGGAGTTTGGGTCTGACTCTCCTCGAGATCAGATGGGACTAGTTCGAGAAGAGGGTCATCCCGAACTTGTGAATACATACGTTCGACGGTGAATGTTCGAAGGCTCACGGAGTCTGAGCAGAAAAGTCTTCGAGATGTCATCTTCGATTCCAAGAGAAGGGAGGATCACGAATAGTAATTCAAGAGAGAGGGGATAAATGCGAAAGCCGCGGAAACTCACGCCCCGCAGGCAAACACAAAGCAAACCCCGTTTTCACCAACTCAACCCGATGATGACCGTAAGAGTTCGGTCTTTTATCTTTTCGGTTTTAGGGTTGTAATTAGCAAACAAATCTTTGCGGTTTATCGTGCGCTGTGCAAGCTTATAGGTCCCCGATTTATCTCCCGCGATACAGTCCCGAGTCCTTACAGAGGATCACTTGTTTGCAGTCAGTATGGAGGCAAGTACGGACCGTTTCCGGCTACCCGTGTTGCTTGGGGACGGTGCCTTACGCGATGTCCTCTAAATCCCCCACTCTGCTAAGTAATCTCGGACCGTTGCCGGCTACCCGAGCTTCCTCACTGACAAAGCAGTGATCAGGTGTATGGACTAAGTAGTATTTTGAAAGATATCGGTTCTTAGATTAAGTGTCGACTCTCGCTCACGCACTCTGAGAAATGACGGGTATTACTCTCCCAAATCAATTGAATTTTTACGGTTTTTAGATCCGATATTTTTAGCAGTCCCGGTTTTATGGTTTTATAATTTTTTTAGTATTTTCAAACAAACGACTAATTTTTTTATTTTCTTAATCCTAAAATCATGCACCTAGGTTGCAAGTCCTAAAACTAGCTACGTAAGCACAATCAGATAGAAAAAAAACTAACGTACATCTAGAAAACCGCGGAAAGCCGATAAGCGATAAAAACCGCGGTGGGTGCCCTGATTCTCGGATACACGGTATCCGGCGAGTCAGGCCCCAAAAAAATGGGGGGTTTGTTTATTATCTATTACAACTCTCTCCCTTTCTCTCTCTTTTACAAAAAGATGCTAACTACTCTGCTCCTCTGCAGCCGACTCGTGAAGAAAGAGCCGATCTCTGCTCTTTCAACTGGTTCGGCTTCCGAAGAAGCCGGTTGATCCTGCAGGCCCTGCAAAGAAAGTTAGCAAGTAAAACCGATCGAGAAAACCGAGAAAGCCGTAAGAAAACAAAAGAGAAACTCAGAAAACAGAACACGACAAAGCCGTACGAAAAACCGTACGAAAAACGAAACAAAGAGAAGAGAGAAAATAAAATCGCAAAGAAAAAGAAAAAATCAAAAAAATTTAACGCCTCCCCGGCAACGGCACCATTTTGATAAAGCCAAAAATCAGTTTCGCGGCTTTTCGTTTTTATGAAGAAGCACGGTCGATGTAGCCAAAAAGCCGCGAAACAAATCCGATCTTCAACCTATCAAACAAGACGTAGGAGACAGAGCGGTTTCCACCTGAAAACAAACAAAGGAAGGAGCGAAGCTAGGCGGCTCTACTCACTCTTCCTAAACGAGAAGAGAAGGAAAGTGGGCGACAAGATTAGCAAAGCCACTATTACTATTATATCCAGGTCATACTACCTACTCAGCTTAACTACACTCTGCTGCTTTTCGTACTAATACTACTAAACCGGAGATGGCTGACTTTGTCAACCTTATTCCAACTCCGAAGGTAGAGGGTGAGGGGAAGGTGATTTCCTCCATTAGTCTGCTAAAAATCAGACGCTTTTTCGCTCCACAAGGATCAAGATCAAATCAATGCTCATTTTTGGTCTATCGAAGAAAAAGAGATCTCTAATCCCTCAATGACTAATGGTCGAGTGGGACATAAATTGTCTAGTTCAGACCCCTCTTATGAAAAACAGAAAAAGAGTGGGGTCACCTGCCTTTCCCCCGATTCGATCTGCTTTGCAAACAGCAGCGCTCTATACATAAAAGCAAATAGCCATATTAGAAAAAGAGGAAATTAGCCGCCAAATCAAAATTCGATATAAAAATGGGATTCCGGAAGATCGTGACTAGCGAGTGAGATAGCAAGCATTGGACTCCGTGTAATTCGGTTTTCTTTCGGAAAACCGTCACTATATATTTAACCAGGCAAGTGTTCCTGGATCGAACTCAAGGAGGCAGAATAAATTCCTTTGATTTTTATCTTTGTAATTTTATTTTTACCTCTTCTCCAAGTGATCAAGTCAACAAGCTTTTTTTATTTTTATTTTTATTATTTTTATTTGATTTTATTATTTTTCAATTTTTATTTAATTTTCAAAAAGGGAGATTTTTCAAAAAGATTTATTTATTATATAATAGGTGGATACTATTTAGGTGATACAATATAGTAGAGTGAACGGTGTCGAGCCGCGAGCTCGAACAACTCAAGAAATCAAAACAAAACAAGATGATTTTCGACGAAATCAAAACACGACAAAAACTCGTCAAAAACACTCGAAAACTTTATACTAGATAGGTGGGGTAGTCGCGTAACTACCCTCAAGAAACCGTCAAAGAACAAAGTCAGACGAAGTCGAAACAAGCCCTACAGCCCAGGGGCATAAGCGCAAAAGAAACTAATTAAATTGTTTGCGAATGGGTCCTCAGGGACTGTTCTGTAGAAAAAATATACAAATGTTTACATTTAGGTCCCTGTGGAGGGACCTAAATGCAAATAGTAGAAACCTGGGGGGCGGAGCAGAATCTTTGGAAATCCTTTGGACTTAAGCTGCAATTGTTCTACCGGTTCACAACAGACGGTCCAGATTAGATCACTTCAGGCACAGATCGGCGGTTGCGGGTGCACACGTGTCGCGCACCTGTGCCTCCCCTGTTCTTGAGTTCGTTGGAACCGCTCGACGATGGCTCTTCTTCTCCGAGTTTCTCCAGCCAACCGATGACGACTTTGGCACTCCGGCGGGGCCAGAGGGGTGGCTCCTCCACCCCTCGAGCTCGCCCGCGGTAGGGTGGTGGTGGGAACTGCTCCGAGCGGCAGCGATAATGCAAAGAAGATCACGATATCGTTCTTCTGGAGATGATCTCTGATCTGGCGATGGACCTTTGAGTTGAATCTCTTGATGATCGAGGCTGCCAATCCTTGACTCTTTGCTCCTGACTATAGTTTGATCTGCAAATGAGAGATGTATTCGCTCGATTCTCTAAGAATCGATCGAGGGATGATAAAATGCAAGAACAAACATGGCAATAAATCAGGTTTCCAGAAGAACTTATGTAATACATGAGAACGACGATGATTTGATGACGAGATTCAAAGCTATCTTAATCGATTTGGATGTGATAAACGATTGGGCATCTAACCTAGACGATTAGGCTAACGAAATCAAGGATTAGCGTTGCTAATCAACGCACGACTACCGAGAAATACAACGACGAAATGAAGGCGAAGGTCTGGGAATAGTCAAGGTTTATTACCTGGACGGGGGTGCTCGACGGCGACCTTTGACCGGAGCAGTACGCGGCGAAGTGCGGCGATGCAAGCCTCGACTCGGCCTTGGAACGATCTCCGACGTCTCCTCCTCCTCACTAGCGTGTCCACGGTGCTGTCACCACCTCCGATTGGCCGAGACGAGGCTTGGAAGTAGGAGGTCGGGCTTATGGAACTGGAGGGTTTCAGAGAGCTTGGAAAGTTAGTTGCATTGGCGGAAGTTGAAGGCTTTTTATAGAGAGTTTGCTTGGGCTCCACGTATAAATCAATGGTGGGCGTTGAAGGTGGTTGTTAGGAGGAGAGGATCGACGGAGTAGATCAGTCGGAAGGTTCGAGAGTCGCGCGGGGAAATTAGGGGAAGTCGGCAGGTCTGAACAGCCCGGCGCAACTGAATCTTGAGGAAGATGACCCCAGGTGCTGACAAGTGTCAGCACCTGGTTGGCCTAAGAGTGTAATTAACTTATAAATTGAGTATTAAATAGTAAATTACGTTATTTTAAATAAGTTCAAATACAAAAAGTGTAGATAAATTAATTCTCTAATTTATGAACTAATTACTTTTAATAAATAATAAATATTATTTAAAATATAAATATTATATTAATAAATATGTATTTATAAATAGGTTTTAGATTTTTAATTTAATAAATAAATAAGTAAAAATTAATTTTATAATTTCTTAATTATTAGAATATTAAATATAGGTTATACGAATTTTTATAGATTTTAATAAGTTAATTTGTATATTTTAATAAATAAGGTTAGTATCTAAGTAGGTCATTTATACCTATATTTTGGGGTTTTTTATTTTATTAAAATAATAAATAAGGTCTAAAAATTGTGAAATAATTTAGGGTGAAACTACATGATCATGAAATAATTTAAAAATTCTAAAATTAAGAAAATGATAAATAATGTGTGTTACAGAAAATAAATAGCCCAGAAACCCCGTTGTCTTTTGGTCCCAAAACCAACTTTTTGCAAACGGACTCCGAATTCAATGAAACTACCTTTATTAATTAGAGAATATTATTTCATGAATTTAATGGTGAGTAGAGTGAAATTGGAGTTTGTATGAGGAAGTTATGATATTCGGAAGTTGAGATTTTGACAATTTACATGCTGGGTTTCTTGGCATATATATAGGGTAATATTTTTAACTTATTTTTATATTTTTTATATACATTTTTAGAAATAATTAGGAGAAGAGTTTGGTGAAAAATATGTTCATATGAAATAATTAAAAATCTTTGAAGTTTTGTATTTATTATATAAATAGTGGAAGGTATATATGTGTGTGTTAACTTATTTTTTTAAGTTTTCTTTCCTTATCTCCCCCTACTTATTGGTTTGTCGACCAATCCATGTTGACTTGGTCTCGGGAGTTGGGCTATAAATATATCTTACAGCTATATTTATATTTAAGTCATATTGTATATATATACATATATTCAATCTGCCTTTTTGTTTGTTTTCTTGTTCTTTATTTATTTACATGATTTTAGTGGTTAAAAGTGAATATTTACACATGAATGGTGATTTGTTAAAAGATGAGAGTTAATGGATATTTACATGTATTTGTTAAGGGTTTTAAGACAAAATGCGACTGAAAAGTTAATGAATCATGGATTCATCAGTCAGCCTCAAAGGTATCCTCGTCCAAGGGTGTGCTCTCCAGGCTCTCAACTGCCATCAACTGTAAATAAGGTGAATCTGCAGGCAAGGCGAGGGTTTGTACTACGGGATCTGTCCAAAGGGATTCTTCATTTGTCATCACAAAATCACACTCCTGGTGGATGTCTAGCTCAGCCTCTGTCATCTGCTCAATATCACTGGGCTGCTCTGAGCATGCTAATTCTCTTGCTCTGGTCTCGTCGATCGTCTCTATTTGTATACTCTCGCCCTCTACGCGACAGCACACCTTCCCATTATCATGATCGATCACCGCCTTGGCAGTGGCCAATAATGGGCATCCAAGTATGATAGGGGCATCTATTACCGACTCAGGGATCTCCATGTCCAGTACAACAAAGTCCACAGGGAATTTCAGGCCCTGAATGGTAACGTCCACGTCTTTCAACAACCCCTTCGACCTCTTAGTCGACCAATCAGCAAACTGAAGGACCGTCCTGCTTCGAAGAAGAGGACCAAACTCGAATTGGTCGAGTAAGTTTGCCGGAAGAAGGTTGATAAGATCCGCTGTCTAATAGCGTATGATCGAACCGTTGCTCCTGAATCTCGCATCTGACATAGGGAGCTCTTGTATCAGGTTTCTTGGCTGGCATTCGGTTCTGAATGGTGAAACAATTATAATGGGTGAGCACATGTATTTGATCTCTGTGGTTCCTCCTCCTCCTGCGGACTGTAGTCTTCTCTTTCAATCTCTTTTGGAAGAGGGGGATCTGCTCAAATACCTCCCGTAGAGTCAGCTGGATCTGGAATCTATCAATCATCTGGTTGCTGAACTCTACCTGTTGAGTCTTTTTTGGATTTTCTCTTTTATTCCCCTTCGCCAAGCGGAGTGCTTCGGAGAAGGGGATGGTAGGGGCCTCCTCAGATAGAGGACTAGGAATAGGTTCATGTGCCTGTGAAGGAATGGAATTCATACAATGATCATCATGCAACACATATGGACTCAATATGAATACAGTAAGCTTTCCTTTATTCATTTTTTTGTTCTTTTTGTTACCACAGTCCCGAGATACAAAATGTGGCAACACAATAGAGGGAAGCTCAACAAAAGTAGAAGTGGTGGCCTCAGTACCACCAACGGCATCTGACTTTGCGGCATCAGCACCGCGCTCTGGCTCTACATCAAAAATGGTGGCATCGTCACCACCGTTTGCATCTGTCATCACGACGACCTCAGTACCATCGTCTGGATCTCCATCCTTGGTGGACTCAGCACCACCGTCATCAACATCATCACCAGCGGCATCAGCACCGCTACTCTGCTCATCTGGCGCTCGTGGTTCCTCGTGTGGTTTTCGCTCAGATGAGGCGTCGCCGACTGGCATCCTACCGCTCCTAGTAGTCACGAAATCAGCATCATACAAAGAAGACATGTCACTCAAATAATCACTAGGAGAGGTATCCTCTGTAAACTGTACCTGCTCATACTTCCTCTTCATATTGTTCGGATTGGGCTCAATCTGAGCTGGTATGGCGGCCTTGCCTTTGATGATATCCCTCATCTCCTGCCGGAACTCATCCATTTCCTACCGGAAGGATGCTCGTTGTTCAGAGAGTAAGCAGGTGAGATCGTCTAGAGCTGGGTTCTCAAAGGTGGGTGCCTGAGGACCGGATGTATTCTCCTACTGGAAATGAGGTTGTTGCTGGTGAGAGAAGTGATCACGAGGCTGGGAGTATGACTGGTGAGGCTGTTGACGCTGCCTCCACTGCTATCCCTGATAGGCGGGACGAGGACCATGGTGGTACTGCTGATGGGCATACTGGGGCTGGTGCTGCTGCTGGTTGTTCTGCTGTCCCTGAGCGGGAGGCTGCTGCTGGGAGGAGGTACCTCCGGTGGTCCATCGGAACCCGAGGTGATCACGCCGAATCCCGACTGGTTGTGGGTACCGATCGTACCATATCCCATTGACTTCCATCAATGGCTCCTGCTCGAAGGATGGTGGAGGAAGAACTGCCAATGGCTGATCCGGCTGATAGACTACCATCTGGGTATCCTGAGATGGTGTCTGAGATGGGTAATACTGTAGCTGCTGGACCGGCTCTGCCTAAATGTGATGAACCTGAGGGCTGGATGGAGCTGCTACTGCTAGGATCAGCTCGTGACCTGGGAGGCTGCTGAGTGGACGTCTGTGCCTCCTGAATGCAAAGAATCTGCGTCTTCAGGTCACTCATGGTCTTCAAAATAAGGTCCATCTAGGCAAGACCTTGACTTTGCTTCTTCTCGAGGATCTCGAGGCGGTCCAACTTTTCTCTAATTATTCCCATGTCAGATGCTGCGGATTCGGCTTGGGTTGTGGTTGCCGACAGAGTGTGGGGATCACCATCGATGCAGGTGATCCTCTGAAATGATCCTGCTCCTTGGGGGGGCTTCTGCTGTGTGTAGACTCTGGCTTGGGCCATGACCATCGAGTTCTCAGACATCCCTTCATAAATGGCCCAGACGTCTTCACCCTTGGAAAAGTAGGACCCACCACAAGAGGCATTTACAAGCCCCTGCAGC
Source organism: Ottelia alismoides (assembly GCA_037367405.1). NCBI lineage: Eukaryota > Viridiplantae > Streptophyta > Magnoliopsida > Alismatales > Hydrocharitaceae > Ottelia > Ottelia alismoides. Next base: position 134,019 of record JAZKJV010001827.1, on the reverse strand, counting down.
TCCGGTGTCAGCCCACAGAAGAAACTCTGAACCAGATTGGGCTTGGATATATCATGGTGTGGACACCGGTCAATGAGCTCTCTGAATCGATCCCAAGCCTCATGGAATTGTTCATTAGGGATCATTGTGAAATTGCTGATCATAGCTCATGATGCGTTAGTTCGGCCGAGCGGATAATACTTATTCAAGTATGTGGTCCGGAGTTGTGCCCATGTGTCGACGAGCCTCCCCAAATGTTTCAGCCAGTAAGAGGCTCTATCAACCAAAGAGAATGGTAAGGTTATTATCTTGACGGTGTCCTCAATCACCATCCTGTCATGAATTGTACTACAGATCATTTCAAATTCCTGCAGATGGAGGTGTGGCTCTTCGATCGCCAGCCCATGAAATTAAGGTAGTAGTTGAATAGTGCATGGGCGAAGCTCGAAGTCTCCATGGATGGGAGGGAGTCGGATCCATCGATGAGTGAGGGATGCTGCTGGATTGTGCAACTCTCTCATAATTGTTTGTGGCGGCCTCTCAGCGTCATGGTTTCCTCCTACTCCGACTTCTGTGTCTGGAATGTCCTCACCACCACCTGCGTGTATGTTATCTCTATCCACTCGCATCTGCGCCAGCTCTCGCATGACGTCACCCATGAAGACTCCTTGGTCTCTGATTTGTCTCTGCATGGTCTCCAAGGAGGCTAGTAATGAGCTGTTGATGGCAGCTTGGTCATATAGAAATGGGGGATACTCCTGCTCATCTGGGTGTTCTCCTCTGTCTGCCATGGCTGGATTCTCTGAAAAGGCAAAAGAACCCATCTCAGGTGCCGTCAAATGATCTGAGCTCGGTGTTGCAGTAAACTCTGAAACTGCTGGACTGATGGAGGAAGAAGGATGGTCGAGGGGGAACAGGGTGGAAGTGAACTCAGGTTCGGAGAGTGGGTCTTGACTCCCCAAAACCGTCCTGGATGAATAGGGAGGAGTGCTGGATAGCGGTGCTTTCAGAGACAGCCTAAGAGATCGCCTTCCCATCATCGTGATTATTGAGAGGAGCAAGATTTGAGAAATGAAGAAGAAGAGGGGGGGCAAAATTGTGCATAATTGTGCAATGTTTTTGATATTGACCTAAGTCCAACTAATCAATCAAACACAATGCAAGGGGCAACTCAACACGTGAAGCCATAAGGGATCGGCTATTATCTTTGTAGTTTTTAGATTTGAATTCAGGCAATTATCTTTGAATGATTCCTTAGAGCGCTACGCCTATAGGTGAGAGAGTACTGCCAGATAAGTATCTCGTACTTGTCCTCCTCCTGTGTAACCTGTAGTCTGCACTTTTTGAAGTCCTTGTTGTAACCCTTCCTGGATCCCTACTCAGCCAAAGAAATAGAGAAAGGAAGACAATAGGCGAAATCGATACTTCAGATCTCGCTCGCAATGGAATCACCCGTGAGCGTGCAAGAACCTACTCGGACGCAAGACGATGAGACAGACACCCCTGTGAAGGCGTGGCCTAGGCTCGATACTTCGGACAAGGTCGACGCTCTACACAATAGAGAGTCATCAATGGTGACCAAGCCCTACTCGTCCACGTACGATAGAAGCGCCAATACTTCGGTTATCCAAGCGATACACAAGGCAACCACAGACTGGGTTTTGGGCTTTAATCCTTACGAAGCCGCTCTCTCACTTGGAAGGAGACCTTCCCATGCAACCTGAATACAAATGAGGGTATTACTCTCCCCAAGCAATGAATCCAATTAACCAATTTTATTTAGGTCAAGTTTTCTTTAGCATTCCCTTTTTTAATTTTTTTTGGTGTTATCACTTGTTTTGAGTCAATTCAATACAAGCGCCTAACGTTTTTGTATTTTTCCTTAATTCCTATTTGATCCAAAAACAGGGGGAAGAGAGTCGGAAAAGCCAATGCAAGTGGTACTAACATGGAAATCTCACCTTAGTGCCTAAATGATGGATGCTAAGATAGAGGACTTACAGTGATTCCCAGCTCTCTCCATGCGGGAAGCAAAACAAGAATTTTTAAACCTATGCTACATGCCGATATGCACACGGAAATCATCCTAAGTAGGCAATTGCTAGTGTGAAGAACCAAATGCTAAACACACAAAATGAAACCTAAGTGTCCGGTCTTGGGGGCCGATCGGTGTCCACCATAATGGATCCTGCATGCGCTATATACGACCCCTCCCGGCGCGGTGGTTTCAAGTTATATGCCTAACAATTAATTAAATCTAAGTCTAAACGATAGATTAGGTGTTTGGCCTTAGACTACACGATCAAGCAAGCCTAAAACTAAGGGCTCATTCCACAAAAATGTAAAGATAGGAAAACAAAACCGGAAAATGACAAGCGGTAGAAAAGCCGATAAAACTGCGGTGAGCCCCCAAGTGTACGAACACTTGGAAATTGGGCTCGAGTGTCCAAGTCCAAAGTACATGTATTATTACAAATTAATCAAATCTCTCTCACACAAAAATGATAAACTAACTATCCTCTCTCTCTCTCTCTCTCAAAATCTCCTGCTCTCTCCTGCCGGCTAGGGTAGAATAGCCGGCTCCTCCTCCCAAGGTTGCTCAGGATCCCCTACGCGATCCTCCTCGGTCGGCGGTCCCTCGCAAGAAGACAAGAAAGTTAGTGGTCAGATAGCTGAACAATATATATCAAAAATGGAGAGATCAACTAAAGCAATGATGGTAAACAAATAATCACAATCAAATTCAAACTATGATCTATGCGATGTTGTTCCCCGGAAACGGCGCCATTTGATAATCGGGGAGATGCGAGGGTCGTACGGTTTCACAAGGAGAAACCGCAGTCGGTGTATTGACCGCTCAAAAATCCATGATTAGTCAACAATTAACCCACAATATGAAATCAAACAATGACAAGCAAAAGTGGAGTTAAAATTTATTATTAACTCTACATAAAATGTGTATAGTGCAAGTATGTGTAGAGTGTCGAACACAGGGAGCAAGCAGTATAGAACAAGCAAAATGTGCAAAATGTGAAGTGTGATCAAGTGTCTACAAGTATGCAATTTTTGTGGGTTTTTAATTTTTAGATTTTTTTATTTTTAATTTTGTATTTTTATATTTTGATTTTAATTTTTTGATTTTATATTTCTTTTTATATTTTATATTTTTATATTTTCTTTTTCAATAATAGAATATATACACAAAGTAGGGAAGAGAAAGATGAGGTATTTATAAAAATGAGGAAAAATGATCAAAAATTAGGAAAATAAATGTTTTTGATCTTTTTATAATTTTATGATGTTTTTGCGATTTTTAGATATTTTTCTGAATGTTTTTGGTATTTCTAAAAGTGAAAATGCAAGAAAACAATGAACTAAGCTACTGGCCAAGACTAAAATGAGGATCCAAATTATCAAACAGTATCCCAAAAATTCCTCAAATTAATTTTAAAATAAAGGTAATAAGATAAGGTAACTATATAAACTTAGTTTGCATTTTCAGGATTTTTCTAGAATTTTTTAGATTTTTATGAAGTTTTTAAGAGTTTTCTAATTTTTAAGGTTTTTGTTTTGAAATTTTTAATGATTTTTGTATTGATACTAAAAGATGGTAAAACACACTAAATATATTTTTTTTTTGAATTTTTAAAAATGTTTTTATAATTTTTATGGATTTTCTAATGCAAACAGTGCTAAAATGCATATTTTTTAATTTTTATAAATATTAAAATGCAAAAAAATGCAATACAAAAAATATGGTGTGGATGAGCAAACAAACATGAGCTTAAACTAATTTTTTGTGGATTTTTTAGGGTTTTATCGATGCATGAATACAACATCAAGAAACTACACTACTGGCAAGGGCATATATATAAATAGACAAACATCCAAGGGCCACAGTGCAATTTTCACGCAAAATATATAACTGATATATGAAGTTCCTGGATTAGTTACAAATACCCAAACTCGGAGGGGGTTTGCTGCAAAATCACCAAGCCCACTCGTATAAATACGTGACCTAGCAGGGGTATAAATGCAATATTACAAAACTCCTGGGGCAAGCATGCAAATAATCCATAAAATTTACACATGAAAGCAAAGTTTGGGACTAGAAAAAATAGCTAAACCCGCGAGGGCCCTTGCAAAATACCCAGTCCCCTCACGCGCACAGCACGTGAGGTGACGTGGATAAGACCTAAGTGCGAATAATGTAAGTACGAGGGTCTAGATGCAAATATTACAAAAGTTTTTACACTACAGACAAAATTTTGTGGACTAAAAATAAATACAAAATGGCGCGGGGGTGGAAGTGCAAAATACCCCTATGCGCGCGATCCAACGGCGATGACAATGCCACTTGACACATGGCCCGATCTTAACGGCCGATGACGCTTCGCGTTGGACGGTGATGATTAGATCTTCGGCTGAAGATCTGACGGTGGCGCTTGTGTGATCCAACAGCTACTGTACGTTCCGGAGCTCCGCACCGATCCGACGGTGGGGAGGCAGCGTGGAAGAACGGGGAAGAACGCCGGCGAGGCGAACTTCCCCGAGCTAGAACTCGGGCTCCGGCGATGGAATGGGCTCAAAATCGGGTTGCGAGCTCCTGGGGAGCTTCCTCTAGGTGCTGGCAGGTCCAAAAAACTCCGATGAAGGTCGGAGCTCGCTGGCGACGACGGCGGAGCTGGGGAGCTTCGGGGGTCTCCGGCGAAGGTCAAAATGACCCCCTAGGTTCTCGTTTCGCTCCAAATACCTGCAGAAGAGAGTGAAAGGGTCCAGGGCAAATTTCCTGGACCCCGCGGAGGTGGAGAAAGAGCGTGGAACGGTGTGAGGGATACTCGGCCGGAGGTGCACTCCGGCGGAGGTGTATGTGCGGCGTGATTCGATGATCGAAATGCGGAGATAAAAATGGCTAAGGTTTCCTACGATTACTGTGAATAAAATGCAAGAGAAAAATTGGGAAAAGAGGTTGCCTCAATGGCTGAACACCGGAGGGAAGTTGTACATCGACGCCGGCGAAAGGCGGAGGTCGTGGAGCCACCTCAGGCATTGCTCGACCCACCTGAAGGTCGGAAAGAGAAGCTGTCACCTTCTCCTTGCAATTGGGCATGAAGGGGAGCTAAGCCAATGGAAAAGAGGGGTTCAAAATTCAAATCGAAGTCGGGGGTATGCTTATATGGGGTTGACGAGTGGCGAGGAAGAACGAGGCGCAGCGGCTGATGCAGCGATCCAGAACCCAAGGATTCACCTGGGCGTGAATCACCAATGGCCAAGGAAGAAAAGTCAAGAAGAATGTTACGCAAAATGGCGCAAGAGATGACCTCGAAAAAATCGAGAAGACGGGTCCTAAACGAGGTCTGACAAGGCGCACATGGGGTGGGGGGGGGGACGACCAGTTGACCGAGGTCAACTAAGGTTAGCACCTGGTTGGTCCACGTGGACCAACCAGGAAAAATCCATGGAAAATACTTTGTAAATTTACTTAAAATAGAAAATGAATTAATTAATTTTTGATTATTAAATAAAAACCGTTTATTATTTTATAAGGTATTTTATCATGATTTTTATTTATTTTTATGAGGTATAAAATTACAAGTTACCTTTTTAGGCCTATATAGGTATGTATATCTATATATTTAATATTTTATTTTTATTTTGTGAATTTAATCTTATTCATTTTGTTTATTATTTTATAAATTTATAAAATATTTTTATACTTAGATATATTTTTATTTTATTTTTCTGGGGTGTTTTATACACTTAATAAAATATAAGTATGGTTTATATAGGTACATGTATAGGTAATATACCTAGGTATTGTATTTATACCAGTATTTTATTTGATGTTTATTTTGTGTTTTTATTTTGATTTTAATATACATATAAATTATAAATAATATTTACAAAATTATAAAAATATAAAATTGTAAAAATAATGAATAAATACTAAAATGAATATTTTAAACTGTACAAGTATACAGGTGGGGTCCAAAACTCATCTTTCAAACCGTAACTCCGAAAAATACGAAACCACCTCCATTAAATATCTTATTTTAAATTATATATAATTAAAGGTGAGTTTGTACATTTCGAGTTTTTATTAGCAAGATACAGGTCTGGGAAGTTGGGATTCTGGAATCTTATTTAGATCATAACTTTTATCTGTACATTATTTTTATGTGAAATCAATTTGTATTTTTGTTTATTTAATTATCTACAACTTTCATGTTCAAAGTTTCTTTATTTGATGTATAAAAAGTGGAACCAAAAATAGGTCCCAAAATGAATAAAGAATATATAAAATAAAAGGTATTTTTCATTGGTTTTTGGCCCTTATCTCCCCCTACTTTATTCCTTGTCGACCTAGTCATCGAGATGCCTAGTCTCGGGGTTTTGGGTTATAAAATATTTACAATATTTTATTCTTTTTTTCTTTTCTTTCATTTATTTTATAATTTTGGCATTAAATACAGTATTTTATACACTATTTACATGCACATGTATGGATGCTAAGATGCTGGAATTAAAGGTATTTACACGCATTTGCCAGGATTTTTTATGCGAAAATGATAGAATAAAGATGATGAAATGTGGATTCATCAAGGGGGACATTTTATAGATGTTGTAGGTGCCCCCCTTCTTACCTGCACATAAAGACAACACACATTACCAATGCATACGATTTAATATTTGCATGGGAAAAAGGTGCATGGGGAACATGGGGTGATGGGTTTTAAATGCTTCTTGAGCCACGTGTTGTATGGGAAAGGGAGAGGGAATAAAGAATGTGAATTTTGCACAATGTTTCCTCTCATTTCTTGCTAACAAATTGCGTAGAGCCAAATCAGATTTAATGATCATGCAATTTGTTTGGATAAAGTATTTAAATGAGTAATTGAATTTGATGATGAAGAGAGAATTTGGTCATTAATTTAATTGTGCATTTTTAGAGGTGATTTTCTTGTTGTATTTACAGAATCGATAATATCTGGATTAAGAGATGTTTGAGGTGTATGTATCAGATATTAATGGAATTCTTTATGTATTTTGTATACTATTATACCAGTATGATATGTAATCATCACACCCCCATGCTTAAATCTTGCTAGTCCCGAACAAGAATAACATAAGTAATAATGAAGGACAAGGAAAATTGCCAACATAGATCGGGTGAGGGTTTGAAGCAGACATACCCACAAAGTCTTGAGTTTTCAGATCCTAACCATACAAATACATAAACTTCAGTCGAGTCGACCCATGGATTAATGATTTGTTCGAATTGTCGACTTGACTTGAGTTTTCTAGTTTCAACAACATCTCAGTTCCAACAAAATCAGACATGGTTTCAGAAGGTCGATCATGTCAGCTCATCACTAAGAAACAAGTATTCTCTTTGACTTTGAATGGATATAAACAGTGTTAGTGATGTTTTAGCTTTCGTGAGTCAAGAGAACGAGCTAACAACACAATCTATCAAGGCACCGAATGATTCCCTACACATATAGCCTCAGTCCTCACCTGAATTCAGGCATATCCTCTTTTCACCCAAGTATGTCAGCATAGAAAAATAGGTCATAGTTTATTGGAGAATGGAACTTAATTTTTGGGATTTTCCGTAGACGGCTTTGGTCTGTTGCTCTCCTTTTTTCCTTTTGCAGAGCATAACCGTGGACCTCTTTAGGCCTCTTTTAAGAAATTAGGTATCATCATTGGGCTGCTACCATGTCTTTTTGGTGGAGAAGGGTTATTTGGTGGTCTTCTTTCTTTGCTTTTGCTTCCCACATCTTTGCATGATTGGTGGTTTTTGGCATTCTTTTTGTATTGTGATATGCCTTTTGTGGTGTTTTTGTCTTGGGTTTGGCTTCAAAGGTAGTATCGGCTTAATATTGACTTTGGAGGCACGATACTGGCTTATTTGCTGACACACTTAGACTAGAGAGATTATGCTACTCCTGAGTCAAGTTCCTTCACTGACTATAGACAAGATTCAGGCATTGGAACAACCAAGAGGACAACTCCTCACCTCAACTAGATTGTAATTGTATCTCGTAAAATAAACTCAATCAAGCTAAGTGCAATGTGCAATTGCTTAATATCCACTGAAGAGTATAAGAGTGATACTAGTTGCTTAGGTGATCTAGTTAGATGCAGAAGTTCATTCACTAGTAGAGTTAGTGGAACTGAGAGAATTAAGTCCATATGGACATGAAGAAAGCTTAAAAGCTCATGCCTAGTGAAATCCTGATGGAATTAAGAGGATTAAGGTCAACTCAGCCTTAGTCTATGATTTTATGTAGTGAAGATTTGATTTCTCAAAAATAGGATAAAACTGAGAAGGATGCATTTTTGGTGGTTTTCTTGCTTTTTGAAAATATTTTTAGGGGAATTTTTGCAAAATTTTTGAATATGTAATAATTTTTTTGATAAAGTATGCAATTTTGAAAATTACAAATACACCCCCCATGCTTATCAGAAACTATGTCCTCATGGTGAAGACAAGGTGTGATAGGAGGACCAAAAGAAGGGGTGAGTGATGTGAAAAGTATTTTTGTATTTTTTTATTTTTTTGGTAAAGAGGTGTACTCCCATATATATGTAATGCAGTGAAAATAAACAAGCGAGAAATAAGAAGACACCTCATATTTATTTTATCAATTTTGGTGTATTAACTATTTATTAAAATTCAAATGAGAACATTTTTATCCCTGACTGAATTAGAAAATACCAAAAATAGATAAACGTTTCGAAAAATTCCAAAAAAATATATCCTATCTATTTTAGTATTTATTAACTCCAGACAAAAATCCCTCAAAATAGAAAAAGAAAAAGTCTAAAAATCAAAGCTCCAAAATTCTTTATAAAAATGTGGGAAATCACCAAAAAATCTAAAAATATATTTTTCTCTTTCTGAATTTTATTTATACTATTATCTATCTATTAAAATTAATTTGAAGAATTTTGGACTTATTTTTCTATTTTTAATCTTCATTTCAATTTCAACCTATTAGTTAATCCTTGATTTGAGATACTTTTGAGTTTAAAAATCCATAAAATAAACAAAAATTCAAGAAAAATCATAAAATTAATAAAAAAATATGCAAAACCCAAAAATAATTTATTTTCTGTATTTTAGTTATTTTTACTAGTATTCATAATTATATTACTTTATATTGTATATATAGTCTTATATATTCTGATATGTATTTAAGAAATAAAAAATCGAAAAATATTAAAAGAAAATAACAAATTTAAAATTAAAACAACAACAAAAAATATAAAAAATAAAATCCATAAAAGTATAAAATTAAAAAACCACAAAAATAATAAAAATGGATAAGAAAAGAACAATTTTTTTGGGCTTCAATGCCCAATCAACCGTTTGCTCCCAGAGTTCGACATGTACATGTGCTTGCACCAATATGCATTTATTGTATAGTTCTAATAAATTTTACTCCACCCCTTTGTTATGCATTGCTTGATTTATATCATGGGTTAATTGTTGACTGATTCGGGTTTCGTGAGTAGTTGCTTCAGCGACGTCGCAGTTCTTGCTTTGTATAGACTACATTAGATCCTTGCAAAACCCCTAGTCATCAATAGACACCAAGAGGTTTCCAAGACCAAACCCTAGGTCTCTCCTCTAGATAATTAGCATTTCATGCTTTACGATAATATCATGTTTACTTTATGGTGATTTCATCAGTTTCATTGCATATAGTGTAGGTTTCAATTCTGCTTAACATCCTTGCATGAAGAGAGATGGTGGCAAGGTGAGCATTTCTACTTAATATTCATCGTCGATTTCGCTTGCATTGCTTTTCTGACTCTCTCTCTCACTGATTTTGTCATTAGGATTCTAAAAGAATTGATTCCTCGTTAGGTTCGTGCATTTCTCATTAAAAATCCAAAAAATTCATAGTCAATAAATTTGGGGCTGCTAACTTACTCAACCCTAAAATCAAGAAGAAAAACATTTGTCTTGGGGATAGTAACCCCCTCATTATATTTGCATTTTATTCTTGATGTGTACATACTAAGGAGTAATGCCCCAATCCCATGTCTTCCTGCATGATTGTACAACTTGTGAAATTTACCTAACTCTAAATTTTGAAAAGATAAAAAGACCAAACTTTCATGGCGTCATTGTGTTGAGTTGGTGAATTGAGGGGTTTTGTTTTGTATAGTTGTTTGTGTTTGTTTGTGTGCATACTATATCTTCTCTGCCCATTTGCACCTTTTTCTCGCATATCTTGATTTGACTATCATGCTCTTCCGATCCCTTTCTTTTGTTTCGGAGATGGCCGACTGAAGTGATTTGTATCTAGTACTTTACAGATTCCTCGTACACTCCAGTAGATCCACCTCCATTTTATCATGAGGTCTTTGCTCCTCATTTCTCTTTTTGTACATATCTGTGGAACACGTGAAGAAGAAATTGATGACCTCACTAGTATAAATAAGAGTCACAATGACGCTTCACCGTCTGATGATATGTACTCATTTGAGGACACTCACAAGAGCTTACAATTGCTCAAAAAACAAAAAATGAGAAAAATCTAAAAATACAAAAAGATTTTGAGAGACACATAGTCGAGTTAGTTTGTGAGGAAAGGGCGCCCTTGCCAAACCCTTTGACCACACACACTAAAGGATATGAAGAGATCCTCAAGCACATCATGGAAGCGTGAGCATCGTATCGAATACGACGAAGAACGACTAGTCGTACTAGTTGTTCTATGCAGCGAAAATTAAAATTTTTTCATGTGACGAAACCACATGATTCAAGAACACTTCTCGGATCATTTCGTCTAAACCACAAACAAGTAATAGGATTACCTCTTGAAGCGTGGTTGCGATCGAGTCTCTAAACGAAGAGACCTCCTGTCTCAAGTCCAATCCAACGGAGGAGACGCTTGCGAGCGTGTTGATGAAACACTTGCTTCTCGCAATCCATGTTGATGATCCAAGCGCTGGATCTCCTGATCTCAACACACGAGATCCAACATCTTCTTCACGAGCGAGGCGCACTGAAGGAGACGGAGATCCACGAGCAAACGATCGGGCAGCATAACGACGATGCTGCGGCGATGTAGAACCTCTCTAGGGCATCCATGGTGGACGGCCATATGAGAGGGAGAGAGAGAGTAGACGCGTAGAGAAAGAGAGACTTATGTTCTCTGGTATGTGAAGAAGAGCAATGGGTTGCCTCTCCTTTTATATTATTTTGGGATCCATGGACAACACAAATCCAATGGCTCTCATTGATTGTGTTTCATTTAATGGCTAAGATTTGTGTTGGTAAAACCAACAACAATTAATTTGATTGAGATTAAATATATATTGATAAATCAACATAATTTAATCCTCAAATTAAATAACCTATTATTGGAGATAATGGAAAGGAGAATCTCTCCTTCCATATAGGAGGGGTGGACGGCCACCCTTTCCTTGTAGGAATTGGTGGTCGTCCCTTCTCCTATTAGGAAAGGGAGATTCCAATGCAATCTCCAAGATTGCATATATCTCTAATATTTACAACAACAATTGTTGTAAATTATTCTACAAAAAATAATTCATAATTATTTTGTGAATATTGCAATCTTGCCATTGGAAATTTGTGAATCACATTCACAACCCAAAATGTAAATTACATTTTCAATTCAATGTCCAATGTGAATCCAATTCACATTAACATTTAATTAAGCAATGTAAATTACAAATAGCTCTCTCTTATATATTATAAATCACATTTATAATATATATGGATATTGCTATCCACATTATTCATATCCATGATAATTAAATCACATTTAATCATCTTGGATCTCTATTCTCTTGTTCTCAAATAATATGAATCACATTCATATTATTCACATCTTTGATAATTAAATCATATTTAATTATCTTAGATAACTCTCCTTATAATATGGATCAAATTCATATTATATATGATAATTAAAACGCATTTAATTATAAATTTTCTCAATGCTCGGATACACATATCAACAATGAAATTATCCTGAACTCTTTCAAGGATAATGCGCTTTCTCCGCGGATACTTGGAGATAAGGACAGGGCGATTGTATTGTTCCACGTATAGTGACTTGGATATTGAGATCATATCTCAAATCCAGATCGCGGGCCTCCCATAGATGCTTGATTAAATCAAGACCGCAAATCTAATTTTCTCATTGCATCTGAATCACATTCAGATCAATGTCCAATATTTGGACCAAGATCAGATCACTTCTCTACTGAGAGGAGTCACTAAAATACAGACCCGTTTCATCACTCCCTAGGAATGGAAGCGTCATGGTTATACAATCATTTATGATCACATCACCCTCAGGTATTCCTAATACCTGTACATCCTGCATACTGGAAGAATCAGAATAAACCCGAAGTATTAGATCAACTTTACACTGTCTACTTCAGGGTTTTATCAGTAAGTTTCTCATTCGATCATTGGGAGTCAGTATCGATCATATACTTTCCAAAAGCGTATATCATACCTAAGTACTTGATCATATACTTTCCAAAAGTATATATCAAACCTACAAATTCAGTCAAGCTTCCAAAGCGAGACGACCGTACGCACAGAATTTGATTCTTCCCAATATCTCATGAGTGAGCTCATCCCTTCCGGTTCAATAAATGAACCTGTATGATCCTTTTGAGAGATCGTGTTACTCATATGCCCTTATATGCACACCAGCACGCCAGTGTATAGACCTTGGTTAGGTCATCAAACCTATTGGTCTGCCAAATGTACATACTCAGACATATAGTAACACATCTGTCTCCGGTCAGAGGATGCGTGCATGTATCGTGACAGCATACGATATAGGACTTTGGTTATCTCGATCTCGTTAAGTCAACTCTTTGGCCTAAGTAATCTGACACCTCCAAATCTCTATTCCTATGCATTTAGCATGATGAACACAAAGGCACTCCCACTAAGCTTCACATGGCTCATCAAGATTCTATCTGAAATCATAACATTTATAATCTCATCAAATATTATGGTCCAACTTCAAGACGCTTATTTGAGTCCATAGATGGATTCTTCAGCTTGCACACCTTGCTTTCCTCAACCATGAAGCCCTGGGGCTACTTCATGTGAATATCCTCAGAGAGGTTTTCATAGAGGAATGCAATCTTGACTTACATCTTGAAGATACAATAGTAAAGTTGTGTAGCTAAGGTTAGCAATATTATGATGATTTTAAGCATGGTTACTGAAAAGCAAGTCTCATCGCAAGCGATGTCTTCTTTCTTCATGTGTAGCTCATGGCTACGAACCGTGCTTTGAAGGTCTCTACCTTGTCATCAGGTTCCCTTTCTCTTGAAGATCCATCTACACCTTTACAGGTCTTACCCATATAGGTAGATCCTCGAGGGTCCATATACAACACTTGTATATGAAGTCTACATTAGACTTTTATTTCTAACATCCATCTATTCATGCTATGATCTTCAGAAGCTTCATCACATGAAGTTCGATCATTGTCAGATTTCTCTGACATATGGAATCCATCCTCAAACTCATTTGAAGAGGTATTAGTGTTTCATCTTTAATTGTCCTTTTAATTTCCAATTTCAGGAGCCTCATTATCTTCTCAAGATTAAATGAGTTCCTACACTTCATTTTCATCTTGATTCTCAAGAGAGTCATCCTCTAAGAATCACATTCTCAGGTATGAGATCTTTTAAGAATCTCAAGGTTATAAAGTAGGTATCCAATACCATCCCTTATTTTCCTAATGAAGTAGCACTCTCTAGTGCTCAATTCTAGCTTACTTGCATGGAATCTTATTAAGGATATAAAATGTAGTCTCTACTACATATATACCTTGATACTAAGAGGAAATTATGCTAAAATTCATCACTGATAAGATCATGTCACACATGATCCAATTGTATCTCCCTATAACTCTATTGAGTTAACATGTGTTAGGAGGATTGAGATAGAAATGATATTCATATCTCCATAAGGTATTCTTTGAATTTATCTAACAGGTACTTGTTACCTAGATTAGATCAAATTCATTTTATCTTCCTTCAAACTTTGGTTCTAAACCAAAATAATGAAATCTTTGAACATCTCAAAGGTTTCTTAGGTGAATAGAAGAAATCTCTTGTCATACATAATCATCAATAGATATAACATATCCATAATGTTTACTATGATATAGATGATTCGCATACATCAATATGTATGAGATCCTGAATACCTTGACATCTTACACCCTTCCCAAGGAAGGGTGTATTGGACTTTACTTTGGAATACAATATTCATAAGTATGTAAGTTTTGAAATTTTAGACATTCTAAAGTTTCATTCTTACTTGTCTATTGATCAAATCAACAAGCAAATGTCCAAAACTTGATGCCAGATCATTATCAAATGATCTTCATCCTCCTATTGATCTTTAATAGTTCAATTTTCAGTATTAGAAATCTTAATGAACCATTCATTAATTTTCTAATTTAGTAGAAGCCACTAGATGTTAGATTACTATCTGAAATATATATCCATCATAACTCTTTATGATAGATAAATTCCAGAATTCATGTTTATCTCCAACATTTAGAAATAAACAATAAGTATTCTAATATCTGGATCATAGATACATTCTCTAAGGCCAAGGGCTCTCCCACTTAAATAATGAAGTCTGTATATCCAATAGAGATTGTTTCAACAATTACATCAATATCCATGTAGATGACTAGTAAACCTGAGGATCAAATTCCTAATCTTCTAATACATATGCAACCAATTGCAAGTGTCATTAGAAGATTGTGATACAATTATTGGACTTTATCTTATCAAATAAGAAAGTCAATTTCAATGATTATATGTAGATTATTCCGATGCACTATCCGAGTCCTTCTCTAAGGATTCTAGATAGATTTGATAGTCATACTATCAATACATCAACTTATTGCAGTATTGGCATCCATCCAACTCTTTGGATGTCATATGGAAGTCACAGAAGCATAGTCAACTCCTTGACTTTCCTTCTTACTTTGGGTCCAACCCATGCTTCCACTGCGCTCCCTTTATCTATAAACAACCATCACTTAAGACTAAGGACTCTTATGTTAAATTCAAAAGAATTCAATGTAAGAGTATTTAAATATTTATACATGCTTCATTAAATTCATACAATATGAATATTATGAAGCTTCTTGAATGAATAGAGTATAGACAGTAGAATGATGACACTCATCATGTCTACATCCATCTAGACTCTTAAAACATTGGTTCAGGTAGGTATTCAAATATTTTGAATACATCATCTCTTATGGAGCCACCATTCTGCATGATGCAGAGAACCATGTCATTCATGATTAAATGTTGAGAGCACATATGTATGCCAGAATTTCTTCTTAGATTTTATAAGGATTATATGACAATTATGATCATCATCGATGTCACTTCCAAAGTACATTTGATGATATCAAGACTACAGAGACATACAAACCCTAGGGTTGTAGTCATAATATCCATTTAATTGTCATTCCTCATTATTATGAGGAAACTTGCACATTGCAACCACATACATTATATGTCCAACTGCAAGTATAATATCTGGATCATGAGTCCAATCCATGATATTTTACTGGTTATTATTGAGTATAACATTGAGTGGGTTTAATGAAGGATTATCTGAAATAAGAAATTTACATAAATATATATAAATATATATATTTTTACTTTGATTTAGGAATTTTTATATCAAAGTTGTCTTGCCTTGTCAACATTGAAAATTCATTCCCTTAATCACTTTCAATGTAAGAGATATACTTACCCTTATATCTCAAGCAAGATCTGGGATCTCCTTCCTTATCTTTGTTACATCCTAATAATATGAGAACCTGTAACTCCGATAAAAAGAAGCGGGAACACATTCCGCCTTGCAAGTCCAGCTTGCATCTCCTAATTAGGTCTTTAACACCCGAGCCCACCACCCCTAAGGTGATGTTGATCCGTCATTGATTGAACCAACCGTCAACAGGAATACAATTCGCTATGCATAATACAATATCACCCAACAATACGAGGATCCGATATTGGGGTCACTATGCATATGTCCTTACTCTTTCGAGAAGCGAAGAGCCCGATCCAAATGGCTTGTATGCAGGAGTTGTCACTTTGGACAGGCGTCTCCGGCATACAATCTCTGGCGACGGAACCCTTTGCCTTGATGAGAGACTATGGATGCCACTTATGTGATCCTCCATATCATATTCAAATTAATTAATCATTATGAATCATACTCATTATGATCAATTCTTCCAAGGGAAATAACAATTCTATTCATAATAGAGTGTTTTAATTTTAATTGGATTCCAATTAATCTAATCATATTAAATTAGTGATCCAATTATATCCAACAGACATTCTTAGTTGTTATTTGAATTATGGTATTATCTCAAATACGTATTATTTTGAATTTTAATAACTAGAAATACATCATGATTTCTTAAGCATTATACTAACCCTACCCGCTATCATGGCCAGTACCGACGGAAGTGGGACATACCGTACACGGTGCAACCTGCTACCCCAACGCTCCCCGACTAGACACCATATCCACCTCGGGAAAGGATAATGCAAAATAGATCACTTTGTACTGGAGATGATTATCGGTTCTTCAACCAAAATTATACCATATAATAATAATCAAAACAATTTTGATTAACATTATAATGAGATTTGCTAAACAAATCCCAAATCCTATTATGTTTGTTGGAATGTAGATCATGTAGATCATGTAACCAATTAGTGATCTAAATCATATCTAATCAAATATTGGCTAAAGCAATGTCATTTAAGGAAATAATTATCACCAATATTTCACAAATATTTATGCACAATTATTCCAGGAAATTAAATAATCTAATTTCACTAATTGAGTAAATGACAATCACTAGGTTCTTGATTAGGAAAGTATTTCCAGCAGTGACCCTCACTTACTAAAAATATCATATCTCAATCAAATTAAATCCAAATTAAGCAAAGTAAGTTCCTAAAGTTTGCTAATTTGATTTACAACAGAATATAAGTGATTTGCATATATTTCAAGGTGTTTCAAATCCGCAATTAATTATTTAATTACATTGAGATTCGCAGTCCCCGAAATTGTGGATACACGTTCACTAAAATGAGCATAACTTGAGCAAACGGAATCGAAATCACGTAAACTCAGATCCTATGCTTTCCTTATTTAATGGAACAAAATACAATTATTATTTTCGTGTTTAAGCAATTTAAATAGTGTCGAAAATAATCTCAAAACAAAGATGCGAAATTGAAATGCGGGAAAAACTTTCGCAAACCCTAATGAATCCAAGTCATCCTTGGTTCATGGATCGCATCCAAAACCTTCGACCTAAGGCTCTGATACCACTTGAAGGATATGGGAAGATCCTCAAGCGCATCATAGAAGCGTGAGCATCATATCGAATACGACGAAGAACGACTAGTCGTACTAGTTGTTCTATGCAGTGGAAATTAAATTTTTTTCATGTGAGGAAACCACATGATCCAAGAACATTTCTCGGATCGTTTCGTCTAAAACACAAACAAGTAATAGGATTACCTCTTTAAGCATGGTTGCGATCGAGTCTCTAAACGAAGAGACCTCCTGTCTCAAGTTCGATCCAACGGAGGAGACACTTGCGAGCGTGTTGATGAAACACTTGCTTCTCGCAATCCATGTTGATGATCCAAGTGGCGGATCTCCTGATCTCGACACAAGAGATCCGACATATTCTTCACGAGCGAGGTTCACAGAAGGAGACGGAGACCCACGAGCAAACGATCGGGCAGCATAACGATGATGTTGCGGTGATGTATAACCTCTCTAGGGCATCCATGGTGGACGTCCACATGAGAGGGAGAGAGAGAGTAGACGTGTAGAGAGAGAGAGACTTATGTTCTCTTATGTGTGAAGAAGAGCAATGGGGTGCCTCTCCTTTTATATTATTTTGGGATCCATGGATCTTGATGAATCTCGGATTCATCACTCTAAATCTCACTTATTAAGCTCAAATCCCTCAAAATCATAAGCATTTCTGCATAATTAGCATTCATACATGTTTTCAAAAGAATTGCATTTTATCCATAATTTCTCCACAAAATAAGAAGCTAAAAATCCAAGCCAAAAATGACCTGTAAATAGCCTAAACTCATGAATTTTTAACTCCTTCATGCTAACCCCGAATCATCCAAAACTACTCCATATGTACATATCACTCACAAGAATAAATGAAAAATACAAAAAAATAATTAACTCAAATAAATGGACCAAAAACTCAAACCCTAGTTTCAGTATTTCCGGACTAAAAACCCCATATCTTCCCCATCCAGTGTCCTTTTGATCCTACTCACTTTTGAACTAATGTACATTCAATTACCTTCAAAACAAGACCAAGTTCAAGTGAATCCGAGCTCCTATGTGAAAGTTGGGTTTTGGGCCTCTTTTGCACATTGTGTATTTTAGCGGTTTTTGACCCGATATTTTTGTACATATTTCCTATTAAAAAAATCCAAAAAAATATATTAAGATGTCTTTATTTATCTTTAATTTTTCCATATTTTTTCGGATTTTTATCTGGATTAAAAATGACAAAAAAATACAACACCCAAAAAATCTAGGTATTTTATGTACATAGGATACCCCAAAAAATTCACTTTGTGCATTTGATCGATTTTGATTTTGATGTGTTCATGAAATTGTAGATCTCATCGAGGTGAGCATTTTTCGTGAAGGAACATTTTCGATCCGAGGTCATTTGCTATTTATTCTTGATTTTACAAACTCTTTATCTTTGATTTTTCTAGTGTTGACATGTGGCAGCCCTTGAGGTCGCCACGTGTCAGCATTTTTTGGCCCCTTTTAAATCCATTTTCATAAAAAAAAATTATTAAATACCCGCACGTGCGAGGCACGTGCCCCTAGGAACGCGCCAAGCACGTGCGCACCCCCTCTCACTTCTGCCGCCACGTGGCGCCTCCACAGTCGTTGAATCATGGCCAATCGAACGGCCGATGTACATCGTCGTCCTCCCACGCCCCTTCCGCAACGGCCGCCGCCAACCCCCATTCTGGTGTCGCCCCTCCGTAACCTCCGCCTTTGCATCTACCGTCGCCCCTGCCTAGTCGTCAACGGCCAACCGCGACCTCCGCTCCTCTCGCGCTGCCAACCTCCTCCTCACTTCTCGCGCCAACCCTCAACCTATAAATGAACCTCCCCGACCCACACCGCACGCATCCGCTGATCCATTGCAGGACCTCCTTCGGCAGTGACAACCGTGAGCACCTCCATCGTCGGCGTGATCAGAGGTCTCCTTGGCCTCGTCACAGCCCCCGTCTTCGAGTCGCTGCCTTGCTCCGGCGTGCACCGCCGTCGAGCCCCCGTCTCCTCCAAGTAATCCCCGCCTCCGCTTCACCTTTTCTTCTTCCCGTCATCGGTATCTCTATTCCACTCCATTTAACTCCCGGACCCCCATCTTCGATTCATCAAACACACGCGCCTCTTCGCCACCTTACTGCTCCACTCTGACTCTAATCGTCGAGCCACCGTCATCGACTTCACCGCACGCCTCCGCCATCTCCTCCAGAAGCTTCGAGCTTCACCAGTGCGTCGCCACCGTCATCGACTTCAACGCAAACGCCTCGACCTTCGACAACTCCATCTCCGA
Organism: Ottelia alismoides; assembly: GCA_037367405.1. Lineage (NCBI taxonomy): Eukaryota > Viridiplantae > Streptophyta > Magnoliopsida > Alismatales > Hydrocharitaceae > Ottelia > Ottelia alismoides. The sequence goes on along the minus strand of JAZKJV010001827.1, from coordinate 114,328 downwards.
CAAGCTACACCTCCAGCAACGTCTCTGACATCGACCACCTCCAACTTCACCGACGTCGACACCTACACCATCGCCATCTCCGCGGTCTTCATCGACTTCGCCTTCATCTTCAGCGACCGCCGACGACCACCTTCGCCTCCGCCTTGGACCAACAACAACAATCGTCAACGGCCGGCCTCACCTCTGCTTCGACCGGCCCGCCTACGCTCCTCCACCACAGCGCCGGGCACGGAGCCCGAGACCCCGCCACATGCCGCGCACGTGGGGCGGGGGACGTCAGCAGGAGCAACCCCCGGGGTCACATGCCTTGCACGTGCCCTCTGGGCTATTTCCAACAAGGCCCTCGAAGATCCTGATATTTGCGCTAAAGCCCCCGCCAGCCAGAGGTCACGTGCGTCGGTCGTGACCCTCTGGTAATTTTGCAGAAGTACCCTCCACTTTACCGGTAATTACAATTAGGTCCCCCACTGCATTTATTTGTATATTTATTTATTTATTGCAGAAAGATCCCTGGGAGAATGTTCTCCCTCTGTTTTGAACCTCTTCTTGACATTTTTTAATTTAGAAAATAACATGATGTTCATCTTTTAATTCTCTACATTTTGAGATACTGTTGATATTTTTGTGATTGATGGATAATTAATAATTAATTATTCTGTGGAAAGTTGCAAATTTTACCCATTTCTTGCTATTAAATTTGCCATTGATTAACCATTGCTCTAAAAAATCCCCAAAAATCACATATTGTAGAGTTAATTGTGCTTGACATTGTGCTAAAAAAGATTTGCATTTGCATGCATAGATTGCCCTGTAAAAATCATTTTGCATATTTCAGTATTTAATTTTTAATAGGTATTAAACCCCACATTTTTTAGGTTTAGGATTTTTCTGAGATCCTCACTTAGTGGTAGATCTTAGATAATTTTATCTCTTGAAAACAAGTAGGTTTAATTTTTGTTATAATTAAATATGGAAATTCATTCTGTTTGCATTTAAAAATTCATAAAAAAATCACATTGCACCCAAAAATTCCAAAAATATTATTCACTTCAACATAATTTACATTGTGGCCAAGTTTCGTATTTTTCAGACATCATTTGAACGTAATCTGCATTTTGGTCCCTAAAATAGGCCGAAATTGCATCTTGCATCCCTTAATTGCATTAAAAATTCCAAAAAAATACCGCCTCGAAAACCGTACACGAATCTTGATAGACATAACTCTAGGTAGTTCCATTGCCTCCTTGTGATCGACCTTGGGACTTGCCCAAGTAAAATAAATATAAAACCACTTGATTGAAATTGAATAAATATTTGTGGTTATTTCTTAAACGATTCCGATCGCCGCATACAACGAACGACACATTATTATTTAAGCACGAACAATATAAAAACATCTTCTTAACTTAGTGGATTTCGGACTCGTCAGATGGCGCCATTGCCGGGGAGGCAAACGACTTAGTTTTGTGTTTTGAAATTTCTGGTTTGATTTTCTGTATTCGGTTAGTCTGACCCCCGAATTTTTCATTATAAATACAATTTTATTTCCTTCATTTATATTTCAGCATTTATTTCTCCTTTGATTATTTTCGGAGTCACTCTCTTACACCAATCTCTCTTATTTTTCTTGCGAGGTTCCCGGCGTACGTGGAGCGGTTTTTCAAGAAACCGAAGCATCTTCACCGACATCCTAAATGGCCGCAATTATTTAAAATCGAGTCGAGTCGTGAGAGAGTGTAGAGTCTAGGTTTTTATTTTTTGCAATTTTATTTAACTGCTCATTTACAAAGGTGTCCGTTTGGACTCTCGCGCATGTAAAAAGACCTTGAACTTTTCTGTGGTGTGTCGTGACGTATTTCACTCTCCGGTGAGGGTGGGGCCCGACTTGAGTGGCGATTAGCACATACGGCTCTCAGAGCATTTATATTTTTGATTGTGCTCGTAGGATCTAAGGCCACATTGCACTTTAATTGATACGCACATTAGATCATTCAACTTAGCCAAAATTTAACTCAATTCTTTCCCGCTAATAGAACTTTCTACTTACGTGTGGTTTTTCATCGGCTTGCATTCATTTAGAATAACTTCTCAATTCTGTATTGCATCCCACATGGAGATTGCGAGGAAGCACTATAAGTCTTCTAACTGAGCACACATCATTATTTTCGCGTGCATCAGCTTTTCCCGAACTCCTCCCTCTTATTTTATCACATAATTTTAAAGGAAATTGGGACTGGACGGTAGATGTGTATTTGTGCTCATTTAAATTCTTTAGTGATCACCTAATAAAAATTGAGACTGCTAAATATAGCCGAACTTAACAACCCATAAAATCAAGAATTCTTGCGAGAGAGCAACCCCGACATTGTTTGATTTTATCTTGCAGCGAGGATAGAGACGCACACTAGGATAAAGCCAAGACAAGATTTTCATATAGACTACTGATTGTAAAAACAATTAGGTACTTCTCAATGAGGAATACGGGTAGACGTTTTACGGTCCGAACTTCCTTAGCAGAGTGGGTGGTTTAAAGGACACTGCGCAAGGCTCCGTCCTTAAGTAACACGGGTAGCCGTCTTACGGTCCGTACTTACACCTATACTGGCTGAAAGAGGATGCAATTAGTCGTACGAACTCGGGACAGTCTTTAAGGAAATTTTGTACCTAGCAACTTGTTAAATGGTTTGCAAGATTTGAATTCTCACCAATTTAAAACTGACAAGATAATTGGTTGAACCCTTACGGCCTTCACTGAGTGAGTTGGTGAAAGAAATCCTTATATTGTGTTTGGTTTATGCGTAGAAAATAAGCAATCAACGAATACTGCACACTTGTGTCTATAAATTCTCGTTCGGACTCCGTGAACCTTTCTCTCACTACCACATACTCTCCAATCTCAAAAGCCCAGAGAGAATCTTTCTCTGGACCTCTTTGGCCTCAGGGAAACCCTTCTCAAGAACCATATTCCTACGATTCCTTCTTCTTTCTGGAGGGAGGATAGACCCACACTGTCTCTTTCTCACCAAAACAGATCGAGGAAAATTTTTACATCGATTCTTTCCACTCGATTAACTCGAACCCCTTATATTCTGAAGGTGAAGAAGAAGAGATGCCTCCCAAGATGTCTTCCAAGAAAGATCCTGAAGATGAACCAAATGACGATCCTATTCAGATGATTCTCGCAAGATTGGCTACATCTGAGCAGCAACAACAGTTACTGAGGGAGCAGCTAGAACAGTTGAATGTGGGGGAAGAACTGCCAATGGAAGCCGCATACAACCCTGGACAGTACTGTGTGAGGAATTATTTGCAGCCACCACAGCCAGAGATTCACTATGAACTAAAGCCACATTTTGTAAGTCAATTACCACAATTCCATGGTAATATGACTGAAGAGACATATGAATTCTTGTATGACTTGGAGCTGATATGTTCTAATCTGAGGCACCCACAAGTCAGCCAAGATTACATTCGTCTTACTGCACTACCTTTCGCCTTGAAAGGGAAAGCAGACTACTGGGTGAAGAACTTAGGAGTGACTGTGACTACTTATGAGAGGTTCAAAAACCTATTTTTGAAGAAATTCTACCCCTTGAGTCGGACCAACCAGATGAGGACCCGCATCACCAGTTTCTCTCAGATGCCCAATGAACCACTCTGTGAGGCTTGGGATAGGTTTAAAGACCTGCTACAGAAATGTCCCTGCCATGACCGGAATAACAACATCCTAGTCCAGTCACTCTACTCTGGCCTCAACTACGAGACTCAAGGGTAGTTAGCGCTGCCTGCGGAGGGAATTACACATCGCGTTGAGCTGAGATCGTCTGGAAAGTACTGGAGCAGATGGCAGAAACAAGCCGTTCTCAGATTGCCAGTAGAGCATATACTAATTCCCTGAACACCCTTCAAGTCAAAAGCGAGAAGCAAACTATCGCAGAAATAGCAGAGGATTTGATTCCAAACATGAACTTCATAGTTGATAAATTGACAATAATGGATAAGAGAATGAGCAACATCGACAACAGGATCTCCCAATTCCCAAAGCAGATGGAGGAGCTCACTATGAAGGTCTCCAAGATAGGGATGCCTACTGCACCTACGGTTTCGATCTGCCATGTACATCACGTTCAGGAGCAGCCAGGATCAGAACAACAACAACCATGGGCTCAGGACCAATCCTATGCCCAAGCTTCCCAGCAGCCACCTCTACAAACCAAGACATTTGAAGAAACCATGCCTCTGACCTTCGAAGTAAACGACATTTGGTACATGCAGGACTCTACCCGACAGGGTAACATGGGGGATCGTCAGCCTTATCAACGTCCGCCCACTTTCTATAATGCTGCATTTCCTTCGCCTCCACAGCACACTCATAACACTGCATCTTTCCAGCATCCGAAGCAGCAGCAACCCTACAATCTCCAGAACCAACCTCAGCAATATCGTCAGCAATATCAAGCTCCCAAACAATCATCTCAATCATCCAACCCTCCATAAGAACCGGTCGATATCCAGAGGCAAATGCTTGAAGAAATTCGCAACTTCCGAAATGAGCTGTACGATCTACGGGTCGATGTCAATCGTTTATCCCGTTGGAAGGATGAGCAGACATCCCCAGCCACAACCATTCCCACCCAAGTTCAAGCTAACCCCAATAACTTGAACAAATCTCAATCATCTAAACACAATGGCCAGGTATACTACTCGGATTTTTCCACGTCTGAACATGAGATCCTTTCGTTTGACAATATCAATGCAATGTCACTCAGGAGCAGAAGGACCGTGGTCGTACCTGACCGGGTTAGGGAATCGGATTATGAAGACTCGGAAGATCAGTCGGAGGATGCTTCCGAGGAGGATGAAGAAGGACACCTGAAGATCCCATCACAAGAGAAAGGGAAAGTATTTATGGAGTCTGCAGAGGACCTTGAACCTCTAGTTGCTGCAAAAACACCTTTGACATCTTTTCAGCAACTTGATTTTGATTATTATCAGAAATCTTGTGATTGTAACAAGAACTCCAAGTCTAATAAAGATGCTCTTATTTATGATTCTGGCTCTTTATCTCCTGTCTCAAATGCTTCCATTCCTTTCCCCCATGCTCTTAAGAAGGAAAAACAAAAGAAAAACATTCAGGATGACCCAGCGATGGAAAAGTTCTATCAGCAAAATATCACAGTCAAAGTACCCTTTGATCAATATGTAGCCAGTAATCCAGCCTTTCAGAAGTACTTGAAGGCAAAATGCACTCCCACCAGGACTCGTACAAAGAAAACAAGTCAATTTGTGGAGACTCATATCTTGACAGTTGCAACTACCAAATGTGTCAAAAATCAGCATTTGCCAAGAAATAAAAGGGATCTGAGTGCCCATTATGTGGAGAGTCGCATTGGCGGCATTGCATTCGCACGCACACTCCTTGACAATGGTTCTTCCATAAATCTTCTTCTCTTAGCTTATATTATAGATTAGAGTTAGGCCCTCTCAAGAAATCATTATCTTTACTCAAATTTGCTGATGAATCCACTAAAAGGACTAAGGGAGAAGTAAAAAATGTCATCATCGTGATCGAGGGTACAGAATATAAAGTGGACTTCACTGTCCTTGATATGGCGACCCCGAACCATTGGAAAGAATCACAAATCATCCTTAGAAGACCGTTCTTAAGAACCGCCAAATCTGTATTCGATTACGGTTTTGAAATGATGAAATTCCGTTCTCCAGACGGAGAGGTAGACTTGGAGATAAAACAAACAAAGTGGCAAAGGCCAGACTCGGAATCCACCATTGATTATGCCGAAACATCAGAATGCAATCTCTTCAGCACTACTGGGCCGTGGGACCAACTGACAGACCTGTAGATTGAAAGCACAACATCAGAAGAAGAAATAATGCACAACGCAGTTTACGAAATATTTCCAAACATATATACACACCCAGATTACTACAGTCTTGATGACACAGAAATCCTGTCGGATTTGTCAGTCCCATCATCTTCGGGACAATCAAGAAATATCGATGACAAGTCAAACGCAGCTCTGGCCGAATTACCATTCCACTTTAGCGATTCGACTCACCTTTCTTCGGAATTGGTAGCCAGCATCTCACATAGTGATTCACCGCCAACCGACACTGAGCCAGATACAAAGATCATTCAGCCAGACTTAATTGATGATTCAGATTTGCCAGAGCTGAAACCACTGCCTCCCACACTGAAGTACGCATTTCTAAATGGACCCAAAGAAAATTCCCTATGAGCATTAGCTCATCATTAACCATAGACCAGGAATCTTACTCGAAGTCCTTGAGCGAAATCGAAAAGCCATCAGTTGGACTGTGTCGGATCTCGTAGGAATAAATCCAGCTCTCTGCTTACACCAAATTTACATTGAGGATAATGCAAGACCTTCCCGTGAATTTCAAAGAAGATTAAACCCCAATATTCGGGAAGTGGTTAAGAAAGAGATTGAGAAATGGTGAAAAGTAGGATTTATATACCCTATTTCTGACTCCAAGTTGGTGGCCCCCCTTCGTGTCGTCCCGAAGAAATCGAGAATCCAGATGGTCACCAACGAGGAGGGGGTAGAGATCGCCACCCGAGTACCCACGTCGTGGCGTGTCTATGTCGATTACAGGCGCCTGAATGCTGCGACCAAGAAAGATTACTTTCCATTGCCATTTATTGATCAAATCTTGGAGAGACTTGCAGGGAAAACATTCTTCTGTTTTCTTGATGGGTACTCCGGCTACAATCAAGTAGCTATCGCTCTCGAGTATCAGGAAAAGACCATGTTCACATGTCCCTTCGGTACCTACGCATTCAAGCGCAAGCCATTCGGGCTTTGTAATGCCCTAGGCACATTTCAGCGGTGCATGATTGCCGTATTTATCGAAATGGTTGGTGATTTCCTGTAAGTCTTCATGGATGACTTCTCGATTCATGGTGATTCATTTGATACATGTTTAGCGCACTTGGACCAAGTCCTCCAGAGATTCAGGGAGGTTAATTTGGTACTCTCCTGGGAGAAAAGTCACTTTATGGTGACTGAGGGTATCGTGTTGGGGCACGTCATCTCCAAAAAGGGAATGGAGGTCGTCCCTACCAAGGTAGATGTGATCAAGAAACTTGAGCCATCAACCAACGTCAAGTCAGTGAGGTCTTTCTTAGGGCATGTTGGATTTTATCGAAGGTTCATCTCTGATTTTTCAAAGATCGCCCGCCCACTGACTGAGCTCTTAGGCAAAGACACCTAGTTTATTGTAAATCACAGGTGTCTAGAGGCCTTCGAGCTTCTGAAAAAGAAAATATGTGAATCGCCGATATTACAAGCTCCCGACTGGTCTCTTCCCTTCGAGATCATGACTGATGCATCAGATTTTGCTGTCGGAGCGGTACTTGGACAAAGAAGAGATGGAATTCCTTATGTGATTCACTACGTGAGCAAAGTGTTAGATCCTGCATAAAGAAATTATACGGTGACTGAAAAGGAAATGCTCGTGGTTGTTTGGGCCCTTGAAAAATTCAGATCATATATAGTGGGCTCCAAAGTGACAATTTTCACATATCACACATCGATTAGATATCTCATGGATAAGAAAGATGCTAAGGCACGACTTTTGAGATGGATCTTGTTAATCCAAGAAGTTAATTTGGAAATTAAGGATAAACCTGGAATAAAGAATGTTGTCGTTGATCTCCTCTCCCGAATTGAGCAAAACGATTATCCTTACACTGGGCCAATTAAGGGAACTTTTCCAGACGAATCAGTTTGCATTATTGATTCAACCCCATGGTATTCTGACATAGTGAACTATCTTGTCTCCAAGAAGGTTCCCTGTGGTTGGACCAACAGAATGATTGATCGATTAAAGTCAGATTCAAGAAAATACCATTGGGACGATCCTTTCCTTTTCTATGAAGGGCCGGATTGTGTCTGGCGAAGATGTATTCCTCAGGAGGAATATCAGAGTGTCCTCCCACATTGTCATTCTCTCGAGGCTGGAGGACACCATTCGGGAAAGAGAATCGCGCACAAGGTACTCCAATGTGGATTTTACTGGCAGACCTTATTTAGAGATGCTAATGAATTTGTATGGTCATGCTCGATTTGTCAAAGGATGGGAGGGACAGTCAGTCATAGAGATGAAATGCCCATGCAACCAATGATTTTCTGTGATGTTTTCGATGCATGGGGGATTGATTTTATGGGTCCCTTTTCCCAATAGTAATGGATTTGAGTACATCTTGTTAGCGGATGATTATTTATCAAGATGGATAGAGGCTATTCCAACCCAAACCGCAGATAGCAAATTCGTATGTAAGTTTATCAAGGGTAATATCATTGCAAGGTTCGGGATACCAAAAGTTTTGATTTCTGATGGAGGTAGCCACTTTGTGAAAAAGGAGTTGAGATCTTTGGCTAAGGAGTACAAATTTGAGCATAGAATAGCCAAACCATATCATCCATAATGTAATGGCATGGCAGAAGTTTCTAATAGAGAGGTGAAAGGTATTCTTCAAAAGTTGGTTCGTCCAAATAGAAAGAATTAGTCGAAACTGTTGGACCAAGTTTATGGGCCTATAGGACAACCTATAAGACTCCACTCGGTACTTCACCTTTTAGGATGATCTATGGCAAGCCATGCCATCTACCTGCAGAATTGATTCACAAACCAGAATGAGCGATCAAAAAGTTGAATTAGAGTTGTCATCTTAGGAAATTATGTCGAGACCTAAATCTGAATGAGCTAATTGAAATCCGAAATCGATCATATGACAACATTGTGATCTATTAGGACAAGGTCAAGAGATGGCATGATAGACACATTCGAGACAAGACCTTTGTCCCTGGGCAGAAAGTGTGGTTGTTTAATGCTCGATTAAAGATTTTTCATGGGAAACTGAAATCAAAATGGATGGTTCCTTACATTGTCATCGATGTGCATACCAATGGAAGTGTAGATATTGCCGAACTCAAAGAGGATGCACAACCTTTCTCAGTAAATGGACAGTTGCTGAAACCATATATTGAATCACCCAAAGAGCAGACAGTTCAAGTTGAGGCAATCTATTTCACGCAGAGCGAGGACATTGAAGAATCATCAGATCAGTCCCACCCTCCCACCCGACCACGTCGATCTCCTCATACAACTTCTTCCTCTACTTAGGCCAAGGCCTAAGTATAGGGGGGGGGGACCGATGCCATCTGTATATACCATTTCTCTCATCACACTTCTCCTTTCCGATCACTCCATTTCCATCCTTCTCTTATACTTAGGTTGACCAGAGCCTAAGTATAGGGGAAACCAACACCCACCTGTATATACTCTCCTCATTTACATATCATGACCGCCTCTTTTACGTTCTTCTTCTATACTTAGACTATTCGCAGTCTAAGTATAGGGGGGCGGACCTTTGTATAAAAAAATTTCACTCTCTTCCACTTAGCCCGAGCTATGTCTTCTTTACGCTCCTTGTGCTCTGAGGACACAGCACTCGCTAAGTTTAGAGAGGTCTGTATATATACTTTGTATATAATTTACCCATATCTTGTACTTTCGCGTAAGTCTATATGTATTTACGGGGTGGGTAATTAATTTGAAAAGAGAGAGAGAGAGAGAGAAAGAGAAGAAAAGAAAAGAAAGAGGATTTTGCCACTAACATTGACTTTGGCCAAAAATTTTGAAAATGGTTTCTTATTCATTTTTGCATTGAAAAAAAATCCCTTGCATAAAAAGAAAAAAATGTGTGTCTGCATTTCACACACCTGCACTTCATCTAGCATCGCATTCATCTACTTCTGTGAAAAGTCATTGGGGTTCTGAACCAAGTTGTGAGCAGAAACCGAGAGTGGTCTGGACTTGACCTTAATCCACTTAATTTTCAGAGGAACTTCACCGAGAAATAGGATTTTAATAACTTCAGGTCTTTTAACTTAATTCTTTAAGTTCCACATGTAAATGTACAGTGTTTGACTCTTAGTGTCTAACCTGGTCTCTTCATTCTGGGTACAACTCTGGAATAGGAAATTAATTTGTACTCTCGCACTATGCACTTAGCTCAACTCAGACGGGATGTTAGAAGACCGTGTGAGTCTCTTTTCTGGTAGCGTGGAAATCTAAAGACCGGAGTACGGGTTGAAATAAAGCTTCGGAAAAGGGATGGACGGCTGGGCACAATTTTTTCTAAGACCCCAAAAAATGTACGGAACAAAAAGATTCTATATCAGTAGGGGCACAACAAGATCCAAGCAGAACCACCAAAAATTCCAAATTCAAAGAAGCAACTACCAAATAAAATCCGACCAAAAAGGTCCAAGCTTCAAGAAAACCTGCAGATCTTGGAGGAGACTCAGCTACACTGGCCATCTTCACAAGGAGAGGTGACTACACTGGCCACCCTCCAGTTCTTTTCCCCTTCTTCTAACTTCTCCCCCAATTCGATTGTGAACACAACGCGACAGACCTTAGAAGGAAATACCTGACTCCTCGAGGACGAGTTACTGGAGAGGAAAGGAGCACGGTAGTCCGGCATTCTGGATGGGAAGATCTAAAACCCTTCACACACATGAGTCGGTTGTTCAATATTCATAGGGTATACTTTGGGAAGAGGATTGATATAAGATGACTTCTGAGCCGAAACTGTGACAATGATGTGTAGTTTTAGGATATGGTTAGATCCTCGAGCGCATCACGGAAGCGTGAGCATCGTATCGAATACGACGAAGAACGACTAGTCGTACTAGTTGTTCTATGCAGCGGAAATTAAAATTTTTTTTATGCGACGAAACCACATGATCCAAGAACACTTCTCTGATTGTTTCGTCTAAACCACAAATAAGTATTAGGGTTACCTCTTGAAGCGTGGTTGCGATCGAGTCTCTAAACGAAGAGACCTCCTATCTCAAGTCCGATCCGACAGAGGAGACACTTGCGAGCGCGAAGATAAACCGCGTGCTTCTCGCAATCCATGTTGATGATCCAAGCAACGGATCTCCTGATCTCGACACACGAGATCCGACGTCTTCTTCAAAAGCAGGGCACGTCGAAGTAGATGGAGATCCACGAGCAAACCATCGAGCAGCATAACGACGACGCCGTGGCGATGAAGAACCTCTCTAGGGCATCCATGGTGGACGACCTCTTGAGAGGAAGAGAGAGAGTAGGCATGTGAAGAGAAAGAGAGAGAGAGATGTGCTTCTCAAGCATTGTGTATAGAAGAGCAATGGGGTGCCTCTTCTTTTATAATATTTTGGGATCCATGGATCTCAATACATGGGACAACACAAATCCAATGGTTCTCATTGATTGTGTTTCTTTCAATGGCTAAGATTTATGTTGGTAGAAACCAACAACAATTAATTTAATAAAAATCAAATATATATATATAGAATATAATTTGATTTATATCAAATCAATCTCAATTAGAGAAATAGGAAAGGAGGCAAGCCTTCTTCCATAAGGAGGGTGGACAACCGCCACATTCCTTATGGGAATTGTGGCCGTCCACTCTTCCTATATGGAAGGTGGATGCCTCTCCTATTATATGAGATTGCATTATCTCATAATTCTCTCTAATATCTTCAACAACTTTTGTTGTATATTATTTCACAAAAATAAATCCAATTTATTTTGTGAACATTGCAATCATGCCATTGGAAATTTGCGAATCACATTCACAACCCAAAATAAAATGTAAATTACATTTTCAATTCAATGTGCAATGTGAATCCAATTCACATCAACATTTAATTAATAAATGTAAATTACAAATAGCTCTCTCTTATATATTATAAATCACATTTATAATATATATGACTAATATGGATATTGCTATCCACATTATTCATATCAATGATAATTAAATCATATCTAATCATCTTGGATCTCTATTCTCATGTGCTCAAATAATATGAATCACATTCACATTATTCACATATTTGATAATTAAATCTCATTCAATTATCTTAGATAACTCTCTTCATAATATGAATCAAATTCATATTACTCATGATAAATAAATCACATTTAATTATCCATTTTTCTCAGTGCTCGGATATATTTATCAAAAATAGAATTATCAATGAACTCTTTCAAGGATAATGCGCTTTCTCCGCGAATACTTGGAGATAAGGATAGGGCGATTGTATTGTTCCACGTATAGCGACTTGGATATTGAGATCATATCTCAAATCCAGATCGCGGGACTCCCTTAGATGCTTGATTAAATCAAGACCACAAATCTAGTCTTCTCATTGCATCTGAATCACATTCAGATAAATGTCCAATATTTGGATCAAGATCAGATTACTTCTCTACTGAGAGGAGTCACTAAAATCCAGACTCGTTTTATCACTCCCTAGGAATGGAAGTGTCATGGTTATACAATCGTTTATGATCCCATCACCCTCAGGTATTCCCAATACCTGTACATCTTGCATACTGGAAGACTTAGAATAAACCCAAAGTATTAGATCAACTTTATACTGTCTACTTCATGGTTTTATCAATAAGTTTCTCATTCGATCATTGGGAGTCGGTATCGATCATATACTTTCCAAAAGCATATATCATACCTAGGTCTTAATCATATACTTTCCAAAAGTATATATCAAACCTACAGATTCAGTCAAGCTTACAAAGCGAGACGACCATGCACACGGAATTTGATTCTTCCCAATATCTCATGAGTGATCTCATGTCTTCCAGTTCAGTAGCTGAACATGTATGCTCCCTTTGAAAGATTGTATAACTCATATGCCCTTATATGCACACCAGCGCACCGGTGTATATACCTTGGTTAGGTCATCAACCTATTGATCTGCCAAATGTACATACTTAGACATATAGTAACACATTTGTCTCCGGTCAGAGGATGCGTGCCTATATCGTGACAGCATACGATATAGGACTTTGGTTATCTCGATCTCGTTAAGTCAACTCTTTGACCTAGCTAATCTGATACCTCCAAATCTCTATTCCTATGCAGAGGACCTGCATCAAGAGGTCGGTCAGATATCAGCCTAAATGAGAAAAGGATTGCCATCTCCTACTCAGGCTGGATATCATCTCTTAACAATCAATTGATGGTGCTTGATGAGTCCTCAATCTAACCCTTTAGATATTCATCCAAGCACCAGCCTCTATGATTCAATAGTTGAATCAACAGCTGTATGATTATTAAGATGGCCATGGTACATAACCCTAATTGTACTAAGGGACCTATTATGCAAACTATTTATTCTTCATTTCAGATCAGGGAATGATATTTGCAATAACATTTATTGCATAATGGCTCGTCGTGGGCTTGCATGTCCAACAGTGTAGAACTTGAGGGCTGTTGATTTTAAAATTCTAAGTCTCACAGAAGTTCCACCACACTATTAATCCAAAGGTCGAGTTTAATTTCATTTTCACCTTCAGCTCATGGTCTTGGTATGGAACCCAATCTCATTTCACCTCATAGCATTTCTTTTTGATGCTCAAGGACGAGCATGGTTTAAGTATAGGGGGATGATGAATCTCAGATTCATTACTCTAAATCTCATTTATTAAGCTCAAATCCCTCAAAATCATCAGCATTTCTGCATTTATTCTGCATAATTAGCATTCATGCATGTTTTCATAAGAATTGCATTTTATCCATGATTTCTCCACAAAATAAGAAGCCAAAAATCCAAGCCAAAAATGACCTGTAAATAGCCTAACCTCCCGAATTTTAAACTCCTTCATGCTAACTCCGAATGATCCAAAACCACCTCCACTGTGTACATATCACTCACAAGAATAAATGAAAAAAAATAACTCAAATAAATGAACCAAAAACCCAAACCCTAGTTTCAGTATTTCCGAACTAAAAACCCCATATCTTCCCCATCCAATGTCCATTTTGATCCTACTCACTTTTGAACTAATGTACATTCATTTATCTTCAAAACAAGACCAAGTTCAAGTGAATCCGTGCTCGTATGTGAAAGTTGGGTTTTGGGCCTCTTTTGTACATTGTGTATTTTAGCGGTTTTTGACCCGATATTTTTGTACATATTTTCCTATTAATAGAAATTCCAAAAAAATTAGATTAAGGTATCTTTATTTATCTTTGATTTTTCTATATTTTTCCGGATTTTTATCTAGATTAAAAATGACAAAAAATTACAAAATCCAAAAATCTAGGTATTTTATGTACATAGGATACCCCAAAAAAATCACTTTGTGTATTTGATCGATTTTGGTTTTGATTCATGAACATTGTAGATCTCATCGAGACGAGCATTTTTCGTGAAGGAACTTTTTTCGATCCGAGGTCATTTGCTATTTATTTTTGATTTTACAAACTCTTTATCTTCGATTTTTCTGGTGCTGACACATGGCCGCCCCTGAGGCCGCCACGTGTCAGCGTTTTTTGGCCCCTTTTAAATCCATTTTTATTAAAAAAATTTATTAAATACCCGCACGTGCGAGGCACGTACCCCCAGGCATACGCCAAGCACGTGCACACCCCCTCTCACTTCTGTCGCCATGAGGCACCTCCACAGCCATTCGATCATGGCCGATCGAACGGCCGTTGTACATCGTCGTCCTCCTACACCCCTTCCGCAACGACCGCCGCCAACCCCCATTCTGGTGCCGCCCCTCCGTAACCTCCACCTCCGCGTCTACCGCCGTCCCCGCCTTCGTCGTCAACGGTGAACCGCGACCTCCGTTCCTCTCGCGCTACCAACCTCCTCCGCACTTCTCGCGCCTACCATCAACCTATAAATGAACCTCGCCAACCCACACCGCACGCATCCGCCGATCCATCGCATGACCTCCTCCGGCAGTGACAACCGTGAGCACCTCCATCGCCGGCGTGGTCCGAGGTCTCCCTGGCCTCGTCACAGCCCCCGCCTTTGAGCCGTTGCCTTGCTCCGGCGTGCACCGCCGTCGAGCCCCCATCTCCTCCAAGTAACCCCCGCCTCTGCTTCACCTTTTCTTCTTCCCATCATCGGTGTCTCTATTCCACTCCGTTCAACTCCCGAACCCCCATCTTCGATTCATCAAACACACACGCCTCTTCGCCGCCTTATTGCTTCGCTCCGACTCCGATCGTCGAGCCATCGTCATCGACTTCATCGCACGCCTACGCCATCTCCTCCAGAAGCTTCGAGCTTCACCAAATCCGCCGCCACCGTCATCGACTTCAACGCAAACGCCTCGACCTTCGACAACTCCATCTCCGACAAGCTACACCTTCAGCAACGTCTCCGACATCGACCACCTCCAACTTCACCGACGTCAACACCTATGCCATCGCCATCTCCGCGGTCTTCATCGACTTCGCCTTCATCTTCAGCGACCACCGACGACCCCGTCACCTTCGCCTTGGACCGGTAACAACAATCGTCAACGGCCGGCCTCAACTCCGCTTCGGTCGGCTCGCCTACGCTCCTCCACCGCAGCGTCGGGCACGGAGCCCAAGACCCTGCCACGTACCGCGCACGTGGGGCAGGGGATGTCAGCAGGAGCAACCCCCGGGGTCACGTGCCTTGCACGTGCCCTCTGGGCTATTTCCAGCAAGGCCCCCGAAGATCCTGATATTTACGCCAAAGCCCCCGCCAGCCAGAGGTCACGTACGTCGCACGTGACCCTCTGGTAATTTTATAGAAGTACCCTCCACTTTATCGGTAATTACAATTAGGTCCCCCACTGCATTTATTTTTATATTTATTTATTTATTGCAGAAAGATCCATGTGTTCTCCCTCTATTTTGAACCTCTTCTTGACATTATTATTCAGAAAATAGCATGATGTTCATCTTTTAATTCTCTACATTTTAAGACACTGTTGATATTTTTGTGATTGATGGATAATTAATAATTAATTATTCTGTGGAAAATTGCAAATTTTACCCATTTCTTGCTATTAAATTTGCCATTGATTAACCATTACTCTAAAAAATTCTCAAAAATCACATATTGTAGAGTTAATTGTGCTAAAAAAATTTGCATTTGCATGAATATATTGCCCTGTAAAAATCAATTTGCATATTTCAGTATTTAATTTTTAATAGGTATTAAACCCCACATTTTCGAGGTTTAGGATTTTTGTGAGATCCATCACTTACTTATAGATCTTAGATAATTTTATATCTTGAAAACAAGTAGGTTTAATTTTTGTTATAATTAAATATGGAAATTCATTCTGTTTGCATTTAAAAATTCATAAAAAAATTCATATTGCATCCAAAAATTCCAAAAAATTACATTGCATTCATTTCATCATAATTTACATTGTGGCCAAGTTTCGTATTTTTTGGACATCACTTGAACATAATTTGCATTTTAGTCCCTAAAATAGGCTGAAATTGCATCTTGCATCCCTTAATTGCATTAAAAATTAAAAAAAGACCGCCTCGAAAACCGTGCACGAATCTTGATAGACATAACTCTAGGTTGTTCCTTTGCTCCTTGTGATCGACCTTGGGAGTTGCCCAAGTAAAATAAACAAAAAACCACTTGATTGAAATTGAATAAATATTTGTGGTTATTTCTTGACCGATTTCGATTGTCACCTACAATGAACGACACATTATTCTTTAAGCACGAACAATATAAAAACATCTTCTTGACTTAGCGAATTTCGGACTCGTCAGATCTCAATCCATGGACAACACAAATCCAATGGCTCTCATTGATTGTGTTTCTTTTAATGGATAAGATTTGTGTTGGTAAAACCAACAACAATTAATTTGATTGAGATTAAATATATATTGATAAATCAACATAATTTAATCCTCAAATTAAATCAACTATTATTGGAGATAATGGAAAGGAGAATCTCTCCTTCCATATAGGAGGGGTGGACGACCACCCTTTCCTTGTAGGAATTGGTGGCCGTCCCTTCTCCTATTAGGAAAGGGAGATTACAATGCAATATCCAAGATTGCATATATCTCTAATATTTACAACAACAATTGTTGTAAATTATTCTACAAAAAATAATTCATAATTATTTTGTGAATATTGCAATCTTTCCATTGGAAATTTGTGAATTGCATCCACAACCCAAAATGTAAATTACATTTTCAATTCAATGTCCAATGTGAATCCAATTCACATTAACATTTAATTAAGCAATATAAATTACAAATAGCTCTCTCTTATATATTATAAATCACATTTATAATATATATGGATATTGCTATCCACATTATTCATATCCATGATAATTAAATCACATTTAATCATCTTGGATCTCTATTCTCTTGTTTTCAAATAATATGAATCACATTCATA
The DNA here is from genome assembly GCA_037367405.1 of Ottelia alismoides. Lineage (NCBI taxonomy): Eukaryota > Viridiplantae > Streptophyta > Magnoliopsida > Alismatales > Hydrocharitaceae > Ottelia > Ottelia alismoides. Next base: position 97,055 of record JAZKJV010001827.1, on the reverse strand, counting down.
TTATTCACATCTTTGATAATTAAATCACATTTAATTATCTTAGATAACTCTCCTTATAATATGAATCAAATTCATATTATTCATGATAATTAAATCAGAGTTAATTATCATTTTTCTCAATGCTCGGATACACATATCAACAATGAAATTATCCTGAACTCTTTCAAGGATAATGCGCTTTCTCCACAGATACTTGGAGATAAGGACAGGGCGATTGTATTATTCCACGTATAGTGACTTGGAAATTGAGATCATATCTCAAATCCAGATTGCGGACCTCCCATAGATGCTGGATTAAATCAAGACCGCAAATCTAATCTTCTCATTGCATCTGAATCACATTCAGATCAATGTCCAACATTTGGACCAAGATAAGATTACTTCTCTACTGAGAGGAGTCACTAAAATCCAGACCCGTTTCATCACTCCCTAGGGATGGAAGCGTCATGGTTATATAATTGTTTATGATCACATCACCCTTAGGTATTCTCAATACCTGTACATCCTGCATACTGGAAGACTCAGAATAAAATTGAAGTATTAGATCAACTTTACACTGTCTACTTCAGGGTTTTTATCAGTAAGTTTCTCATTCGATCATTGGGAGTTGGTATCGATCATATACTTTCCAAAAGCATATATGATACGTAGGTCTTGATCATATACTTTCCAAAAGTATATATCAAACCTACAAATTCAGTCAAGCTTCCAAAGTGAGACAACCGTGCACGGAATTTGATTCTTCCCAATATCTCATGAGTGTTCTCATGCCTTCCGGTTCAGTAAATGAACCTGTATGATCCCTTTGAGAGATCATATTACTCATATGCCTTTATATGCACACCAGCGCGTCGGTGTATAGACCTTGATTAGGTCATCAACCAATTGGTCTGCCAAATGTACATACTCAAATATATAGTAACACATCTGTCTCCAGTCAAAGGATGCGTGCCTGTATCGTGACAACATACGATATAGGACTTTGGTTATCTCGATCTCGTTAAGTCAACTCTTTGACCTAACTAATCTGACACCTCCGAATCTCTATTCCTATGCAGAGGACCTGCATCAAGAGGTCGGTCAGATATCAGCCTAACTGAGAAAGGATTGCCATCTCCTACTCAGGCTGGAGATCATCTCTTAACAATCATTTGACGGTGCTTGATGAGTCCTCAATCTAACTCTTTAGACCTATTATGCAAATTAGTTATTCTTCATTTCAGATCAGGGAATGATATTCGCAATAACATTTATTGCATAATGGCTCACCGTGGGCTCGCATGCCCAACACAAATACATTATAGTTCTCATCTTTGACCCCAAAGATGACATTGTACAGACTGCTCTTAGTCATCCTTGTGTAGATGATGATTCCGATCTCGTTCCTTGTATGGAGGAGATCCAAAATATCAAAAAATGTTGACTGAATCGGAAGTGGTGCCTGCTATTCATGAGATTATTAAAGTCCTACTTTGTGAGGCCATGAATCAATTTTTTACGTCCTCATACAAATAAAGAGAAAGCGACGACGCAGATCTGAGCGACACATTTTGACCATGGCCACTGCACATGCCATCACTCGCCACCAACACACTAGGAAAGAGAACACTATTACACCTCTTGTCAGATACATAATTTCTAACTATTCATGTGATCACACTCTCCTTGATGCAGAGGTTCCATCAATATAATACCCTTCTCATTGGTACATTTTCTTCATCTAAGGCCTCTCAAAAAGACCAGGATGAGTTGCCAGTTTGTCGATGTATCAATAAAGAGACCGAAGTGTATTCTAGAAAACACTATCATTCAGATTCGGGGCATGAGCTTCACTGTTGACTTTGTTGTAGTGCCCATGGAGACCTCCACCCCTGTGGAGCGTCATCCAGTTATCCTGGGACGATCTTTTCTCTCCTCTGCAAGAGCCGTTATTGATTATGGTTTTGGAGAGATTCGCTTTTGTTCTGCTAATGAGAGCAATGTGTTGATCTCCACACTCACCACTAACCAAAGACCCACATCTAACGAGAGTGTACATGTGTTAGATGACCCCGAGGACTATGACCTTGATGTTGATATCATAGAATTTTGCTTTTATGTTGGATGATACTGAGACCCGAGAATTCCTCTTTATGGAGGAAGACTCAGAAAGCATAGACCTTAGAGTTCCCCCTTCTGGTGCATGGCGGTGTGTTGATGACATCTGCGGTATTTACACTATAGACCCGTAGTGCGGAGGACAGACTTAGGAGAGACCTCACAGGATGAACTTGACCTTAGTACTTCCACTGATCAGTTCATGCCTTTTTGTTTTGACCCAGCTGAGACTCCTCAGGCCGAACTTAACCACACTCCTTCCACCGACAGGTTCATGCCTTTTGTTTTAGGATTGTTGAAGCTCATCATCAGGTCAATCTTGATTGGTCTGTGACTACTGATGACCCCGATATCAATAATTATTTGCTAAATTGGATATCCATGAAATATAATGTATGTGAAATTGCATCAATTACGTTCATCTTGATAAATCATACAATTTTCTATAAACTAAGGTATATTCCAAACACTTATTAAACCCAACATGTTCCAATGGATACCCGATTTTACTGAGTACCTGAATTATTTGATTGGGTCACAAGTATCGGTGAAACAAAGGCAAAGGCTGAGCTCAACCTGAATCCGATGTACATATGGGTTGGGCTAGCGCCTCCATGTTGCAAAATTTAACAAATAATTATTGCTCATAGTTCTTATGCATGCAATTAGATACCAAATATATTATTGTTCATAGATTTTAATATAATTCTTCCTCATGCAAATAGATGACAAATATATCATTATTCATAAAATTTATTATAGTGAATAATATTCTTTTATTTATACAATGAATCATTGAATTATATATTGAAATATTCAAATGGTTTTTGAGGAATATACGTTCTTTATGTGGATACTTAGATGTTCACATATTTACGATCCTACAGATGCAACTCCTTGTGAAAATAAGTGGGTGCAGGTTGAGCCCTACTCGAACCCATGCCCGACGACATGAGATTTAGGGTGGCTCAGGTCCTCGATGTAGTCAAAGGCATGAAGAAAATTGGTAGGCCCATGTCGGACTTTGTTGGGTTGGTATCGGGTTGTACGGGTCGAGCCTAATGCTCCACCATAATCCAATGCATACTCATCTAAATTATTCTATAGAGTAGTTCTAATATTTTCAATATCCATTTCGTATACATTATACATCATTCCCAGTTTTTAAAAGATATAATAACATAGTTTTCATATTCGCTAATATCCATATCGACATCCTTTTGTATTTAAATATGAATAAATATATGATATCACCTTTTACAGACATGTATCCACCCATTTGTATCCTCATTAAATGGGCCTACCGGATTGTTGGGGCGAGAAGAATCACAAGGTTTGGTAATGGGTTAAGATTTAGGATCGACCCATAGATTACTACTCATGATAGAGTTAAAGCCGCATCAAATGGTATGAGTATCCGACCCGAATTCTTTGTTAGATATCCTTCTCGTTTGGTTGCAGGGTTGGACAGGGTTGGCTTGGCCCAACCTGGGTTGGCCCTGCAACCAAACATGGTTCTCCTCCTCATAGTTTACTATTCACAGGGGTACCCCTGCCCAACCCAACCCTGTCCAACCCTGCAACCAAACGGACCCTTAAGGTAGCCACATAACCTCTCAACCACGCCACACGGGAAAAGGGAATAGTCCCATCGACGGTGGCACTGATCACCAATAGGATTCACATCGCTAAAAAAATAAAGTATCTTGCATAAAGTATCTTGCCGCAGAGGAGTCCAGGATACTCCGCTGCCCAGAATGCCAAAGGGTATCCTCCAACAACCATAACAAAGCTCAATATCCCCTTCGTCACCAGCTGAGATCCCGTTGTATTTAATATTAGGTAAGGGTATTCTCGTCAATTACGTGATTGAGTTCCTTAGTTTAATGAGTTTTTAACACTATTGGTTTCCCTGGGCTCTCGTCATCCCTATTCCTCCCACTCAGAAAAAGCCTTGTAGAGAGGAGCGAGAGGGATAGGAGGGGAGGGGGCGAATCAAACCGCCCTCTTCTCCGATTCCGGCGAAAAGATCTGTGGCTGGCCGTGCGGAGAAAGGTTTTCGTGTAAGTGAGGTTCATGGTTCTCTTACCCCTTCTCACTGTCTTCTCTGCATGCTTCTTGGAGTTTTGTGTATAGGGTTGTTTTCGTGCTCCGGTTTTGACAGATCCGCCCGCTTCCACAACGAGTTTTTGGAAGAAAACTTTGGAGAAACCGTTATTTTCGGAGATACCCATCTGTTTCTAGTTACCGAATCATCTTGAAAATATTATCTTTTTTGCATGAGGTACTGTTTTGGAGTTGTTGTTCTTTAATAGGCAAATTTGTTGGTGTCAAGACCGTCTTTTTGCTGCAATCTTTTTGAGAATTTTTTGTTTCTGAAATTGCCATATTTTCTTCTTCAGGATACGCTCCGTATGTTTGTGTCCAGAAGATGTGGTGGCGCTGTTTCTTTTTTTTTCCATATTTTGTGGGTTTATTTTCGTATTATGCAGCAATTTGTTAGAGAATATCTCCTCTTTGCGATGCCGAATTCACTTATCTGTTCGTTCTTCTATAAGTTATTACCCTTCTACCTTATTCGGGTATATATCAGAGAATTCGGCTATCTATTTCTCCACGTTTTTTATTTCTTTCATCTTATTTCATTTGCGATTTTCAATACTCATAGTTTTGTACAGAATTGTTTATTGTTTGAACAATCTCTTGCTAGAGAGTAACTTTCTTTCTACTACTCTGGCCACCTTTTAACTTTATCATTCTATCGATTGTAGGGATTGGAGTATTTAATATTTGTCAAGGATAACCAGGTTGGAAAGTGTTTACATGCCATTGAAATGAAGAAAGATAGTCTATTGAGCATGTCTGAATCGTTGTTTTTGCCATGGAGTCCCCAAAATGAGCCTTTTCATCCAGGTGGTTTGTTTGCTAGCGTTGGGCAGATGGGGGTTGGATTTGGTATCTCTTCATCCCCAGCTCCCTCAAATCCCAGAGACAACGGGTTGAAGATTCCGTATACAGACCTCTATTTAAAGTACGTGTCTCCTGAAACAGGCTACCGTATTGTAGAAATTCCATCGGAGATGCCTGTGGTTGCTGGGGAAGTTGTGAAGAATAAGAAGAAGGCATTTAAGATCCGATTAAATGTTACAAATCCTTCTTTGAGGAGGCTAATTAGTGGTGGAATTGCCGGAGCTGTATCTAGAACAGCAGTTGCACCTCTGGAGACAATCCGAACTCACCTAATGGTTGGGAGCAATGGACACTCGACTATTGAGGTTTTTGAGAATATCATGAAGACAGAAGGGTGGAAAGGACTATTTCGTGGAAATTTTGTTAATGTAATTCGTGTTGCTCCTAGCAAGGCTATAGAGGTAACTTTTTTTTTGAATTTTTTATATTTTGTTATAGTACAAATCTTATATTGGGAAGCTTATTGTTTTTATTGAGTATAATAGAAACAGTTACATTACATATAGATGACCTCTCAACAAACTGACCAAGTATGATGATGCTTTAAGTAGAAGACCCAAAATAAACAAGAAAATTAGCACCCCAAATTTGAGTGATATAGCACCCTAACCGGTCACTTGGAATAAAAGCATTCCTCAGGAGGGGAGAGTGACATTTCCGGCATGTTGGAGGAATCAACACATGAAACGAAAATGACAGTCAGATGAATGAATAAAAATGGCCACACACATCAGAAGCATATACCCGGAGATGGAGCAATCATGCTATACAATCCACAATCCTGTAAGCCCAAAATTTATACCGGAAAGGAGGTGTTGAGATCACTTTGTTGAGGCCGAATACAATGGTTGATATGATAGGAAACCTTCAAAATGGAATCTTGCATGTAAATTTCCATTGAGAAAAGAGTCAATCAAGGAGGGACGGAGCATTTGTGGTCACAGCGAAGGGGTAGTTGGTGATGCTTGGCTACGATTCATGAACAGTGGGATTATCTTTTTCTAAAGTGGGAGGAATGGAGGCAAGCCGGGTCCTAGAACTGGCTAGGACTTGAACGACAGGATCGGGGTATGTAAAAGGGTGGTAGAAGGGAATGGGTTCCCTTGAATGGTGTTAGGACTTGTAATGGGTAGATTATCAATATTTGGTTGGAAGTTCAATTCTTTGTTAGTATTTATCTTATAATAATTAATTAGATATAATTTTCTCAGCATTAAGGGTAAATTCGATTGCGCTATGGAACACAGAAGAATTGGAGAAGTTATGTGTCACCTTATATGCTATTGCTTTTTGATGACTTATATTATATATTTATGGTTAATTTGGCAACTGAAATTTGGTGAGTATATATTATTACTTATACTTCTTATTGAATTTGAGAATGCCATTTTCGTTGATTTAAAGCTGTTACAACCATGTTTATCTTGATGGCAAACTTTATAAATGCATATGCATAATGAACCGTAGTGGTCAGGGATTCAGCAAGGGACTCTAGTTGGGTTGTGTGTCTACGTAAATAGGATATGTATTACTAAACTCATTTAGCTGAGTTTTCTATGTTCAACTTAAATTAAGAAAATTTATTGTAGAATATTTTATCTAGAAGACACTGAAATTGTATTGGTAATATGAAAATAAAAAGGCCATGTAACCTCTCGTGTTTTTATCATGATAAGAATTATTGTCTCTTGTGTTTATATTATGATACCGATTCATTTGTTGTGTCTCCTCTGCTGCTAACTTCTGGTGTTGGGCTGTGTGTATGCAGTAACTAATGTAATTGAACCTGATCGCACCTTAATTTGAGTTTTTTAATGAGATTGGATGGCTACACACGTTTACTGGTTCTTATATTTTTGGTGCAGCCTGGTTATTCAAAGGGTAAGAATGGTGGTTAGGAAAGTTGGAGAAGGCAATAAGAAGAATGAGAAACGCGTTGCTCGCATGTGATTTTGGGTGGGAACACACTCAAACACATATATATATGAGAAGAATGAGGGAGCATTGCAAGCTGCATGAGTGATAACAAATGTGGTCAAGAAGGGGGTTGCAGGATAGACGAGAAGAAAGAAAAACGAGGAAGACAATAGTGAAAATAGTTATATGGAGCCAATTTCATAATGTGTCTCCTTTAAAAAAAATAAGCGATCTTTATACAGTTAGATGGAGCCAATTTCAATCAAGACCAAAATATGTCACTAAATCAAAAGTCACATCGAACAGTTGAGACTTTTGGATTTTTACAACAATTAAAAATTACAATAAAATAAAAACTACAAAAACAAATTAGCTATTTTGATTGCATCACCTTCGAATTCTTTCTCCTCTCAAACCATCCATTCCAATCCTCCCCTACTTTGTTCTCCCTCACACAACATGGCATGCTCTTGTCTCGGACCTCATTTCCTCCTCACCTCTAATCATCTTCTAAATTCCTCCACTTCCTCCTTTCTTCAACGCTCTAATACAACTTGATGCGTTCTACCTCCATCTCACCTCATTTCTTACCTTCTCACATCCATTCTTTTCCCCTTTACGAGTCCAATTTACATTATTTGGTATCAGAACAGGTTTCCATGATATGGCAATCCCTCGCTACCTTCCCTGTTATTGTTTGATCACTTAAATGAAGGCCAGTTCTTAGACCTTATATTGTACTATGGAAGGCTTTTCCACCAACTTACCACCATCTGACCACCACCTCTACCACTCTTGCTCCCATGCCCCCAACCTCTTTTTCATCAATCATCACTAACTCAACCACCATCCCATGTTCATGCAAAATCCTATTTTCACCTTTGCATGTCTTCTCATCTTGTCATCATCATCCATCGTGCCAATCTCTACACCTCCAGACATCCTTCTTCTCACCTCAAATCCCCTTCTAAATTCCTCCACTTCCTCCTTTCTTCAATGCCCTAATACAACTTGACACGTTCTACCTCCCTCTCATCTCATTTCTTACCTTCTCACATCCATTCTTTTCCCCTTTACAAGTCCAATCGACGTTATTTGGTATCAGAGTAGGTTTCCATGATATGGCGATCCCTCGCTACCTTCCTTATTCATGTTTGATCACTTAAATGAAGGCAATTATTAGACCTTATGAAAGCTTTTTCCACCAACTTACCAGCATTTGACCACCACCTCTACCCCTCCCGCTCCCATGCCCCCAACCTCTTTTTCATCAACACCACTAATCTCTACCACCATCCCATGTTCATTCAAAATTCTATTTTCGCCTTTGCATGTCCTCTCACCTTGTCTATTTTATCCTCCAGTCATCCTCCTTTGCCTATTTTATCCGTAGTCGACTTCTCACCATACCTACATCATTTTTGAACTTTTTCTCTTCAATCTAGTCAATCCCTCCACCAATCATGGCTACCAACTCTAGCCTTTGCTAATTCGCAGCCAATAACATCATACTTTCGTAAGGTCCACTAAACCCGGCCACCACTAAAATCTCCACCTAAGCTGTTGGTCATGACCTTGAGGACCCCCCCCCCCCCCCCCCACACACACAAGCAGATGCCTTCATAAAACTTAAGTGGATTTTCACTGAAGCTCCTGTGATTTATGTATGATGAAAATTGAAAGAAAAATCGTAGTTATACTCTAAAAAAGCTGCTTCTCAAAGTTTGGTTTAGAAAGATATTGAAATTTCACGAAGTTCCTCTAACAAGTTACAAATACAACTAGCTACTTTTTGATATTTACCGAATGATCCTTGCAATTAAGACAACTCATCCAAAAATGAGTTCTTCCATATGGGGAGAATTGATGCAATCCAATTTTCATTAGTTAATTTGTCATTTTTTATTTCTTTATTTAAGTATGTAAATTTTTCTTAGTTAATTTGTCATTTTTACATTTCCTTTATTTATGTTTGTAAAATGACATGATGAATCCTCAGGAAGCGTCTTTTAGGAAAGGATTGTATCTTCTGAAAAAGGCATGTCTTTTAAATGGTATCGGGCTCTCTACATTAGGTATCATCATGTGTAATGAAAGAGACATTAATGAATGAAATGAATTTTTGTTACATCTGAATTTGGTATTTCCTCTCCCCTTCAATTCTTTATCCTCTTAAACCATCCACTTCAATCATCCCATACTTTGTTCTTCTCCCTGGCATAGTTTGGGCATGCTCCTCTTCCTTACCCTCTTCATCCTTCTCACCTCGAATACCCTTCTAAATTCCTCTCAAATCTTCCACTTCCTCCTTTCTTCAGCCCCCTCACATAGCTTGGCATGCTCTACCTCTCCTTCATCCACGTTCCTTACCTTTTCACGTCCAATCTTTCCTCTTTCAACATTCCAATCTGCATTAGAGTGAGAGAAAATGTGGTCAAGAAGGGGATTGGGGTGATAGAGGAGAAAGAAGGAAGAGAGATAAAGCCAATAGCGAAACCATAAATTGTCCATTTAATCTTTGTCTCCTTTACAAAAATACGAGTTAAATTAAGAGGCATGCCTCTTGGATCAAAAGATTTTTTTAACATGAAAAAACATTACTTAGGCTCATGAAGGGTAAGAAGAAGAATGAGAAACACCACAATCGCATGAGGTTTCAGATAAGAATGCGTGGAGATGCACAAAATGAGGGAGGGAGCACACCAAGCCTTGTGAGGGAGAAGAATTATGGGTGAAAAGGAGAATAGAGGAGAATAGGGAATAATTAAAAAACCAAAGAGAGAGATGGATGAAACCAACCATACTTCTTTCATTCAATCTATCCCCTCTACAAAAGTATGAGTGCCTCCTATAAAGTCAATCCTAATCAAAAGGTTTGCCTTTAGCACCAAAGAAGTATTCTTACATGATCAGACATGTCATTAGTGTTTTCGTATATAAGATGCAAGAAAAACAGAAAAGCAAATGACTTGGGCTGCAATCAATTTTCATTTTTTTGGAACTTTAGAAGAACAAGAATGAAATATTAATAAATGCTTTTACCAAGCTTGACTGGACGAGTTTATTCTGAAATTTCTAAAGTCTTTGAATGAGAATTCCATGTAAATGACACATGAAGTGGATTTGGTCTCAAGCCGAATACTGTTTGTGTTAATTTTTTGGATCATGTGGATTAGCATCTATCAATGGAATTTCGGATTTTATCACATCATTTGATAGATTAGTTGTTAAAGGATCTAATTTAATAATTCTTGCTGTATTTGGTCTTTAGGTTTACAAATGCCAAATTCTTTCGTATTTTCTAGGTAACATTTTGACCAAAATGTTATCTACCCTATACATAAGTTCAAATTTTAACAGTTTAACTCCAGATTATGTGACATAGGTTTATATCTTTCAACATGGATTTGATAAGAATCCATGTAGCGAGCTCTACTTAAAAGTGGGAGAAGTCTTTGCCATTTATTATATGACATAAGTTTAGTATATTCAAGAGGCTGACGGTAATAACATATTTTAATTGGTAGGATCATTTTATCCCCATTAAGAGGATAGATGCTCTTAATATGGTCAGATCGAACTTCTGTAACTTCCAACTTAGCCATCTTTGGAGGAGCTTATTTTATTCTGTATTTTGATATGTGATTTACATACACGAGCTGTACACGGTTTGGATCTCGGAGGCTGACTTATCCTCTCTTTATATTTCCTGAAGTATTCCTACATAGAATTATACCTTAAATATGAGTCCCTGTTAATTTTTGGTGTAAGAGCACTCAATGAACTCTCGGCACCCCGAGCAGTCATTTAGGAACATTAGCTGATCCGGTTTACTCTCAAGGATGGAGATTATTCCCCTCTAACTGGCCAGATGTGATCTCAGGTCATCTAATATGAAGATTTTTCTTGGATTTCGGATGCATGGAATATAATATAAAAATGAACAAGAGGATTAGCTATTTGAGAGGAGGGAATATGATTAGCTATTTGATACGAGTAAATGGAAGCTAGAAGATTCAGTGGGTGGAATTTGTTATTGTTGTTGATGTCCTTGTTTCATTGGCTTTGAGATCAACAGAAGACACAAACGATAAAGACCCCGAAACAAAGGATGAGGACAAGATCATACTTTATCAGAGAGAAAGGCAAAAGTGGCACAAGTAGCTGGTGCGGTGCAGGTTGCGGGCAACAATCAGTTAGCTAAATGAAGATTCTAACATGGAATGTAAGAGGTTTGGGTGACCAAGAGAAACGACGGATGCTTGGCTCCCGCCTCTCAGAATGGCGTTGTGATATTATCCTTTTGCAAGAAACAAAGGTTACTTCTTGTCCCCAGCTGTTGTGGAGTTCGATGGGCACAACCGCCATCTCTGGCTACAAAACTCTAGATGATGTTGGAGCTTTGGGGGGCGTGTTGGTTGCATGGAAGGAGCCACTATTCAAGATCTGTTCTGAAACCAAGGGTAGACATGTTCTCACAACCCTGCTGGAGAATACCTTAACGGACACGTTATTAGCAGTCTCTAGGGTCTACGGCCCCTGCTCCCACTCTCTGAAGGATGAGCTTTGGGGTGACATCCGCGAGGCACGTCTCGCTTTTCCAGGAGTGTTCTGGATTTTGGGCGGTGATTTCAATATTTCTCTTCTCTCTTCGGACCGCCCACGTTCTCGTGGGGGACAGGATCTAGGCTCTTCTTTGTATGCAGATTTGATTCATGAGCTGGAGCTTGAGGTTATCGATGCATCTGGTACAAAATACACCTGGAGGAATTCAGGCTCTCGTTCACGTATTGATCGTTTTCTTGCCTAACAAGAGCTCATGAGCGAGGTTCTACTTTCCTCCTGCACCTCCAGGTCACGTACTAGGTCAGGCCACACTCCCCTCATTTGGGACTCTGGAGCTGAATTCGTGCAACGAGGCTTCTTCATATTTGAATGGCTTTGGCTACATGAGGGAAATTTCAGAGATCTTGTTTGCAACATTTGGCCCTCTATCATTATTTCGGGGTCGACTGCATCTCGCCTTGCCCAGAAACTTTATATTCTTCGTAAATATCTTTGCACCTTCAAGAAGAGTCTAGAGATGCGAGAATGGCGAGTCGCTTGGTGGTCGAGGCTGAAGTCCATAGGATTGACAGTGTGGAGGATGATAGAGAACTACTCCCTGATGAGCTTTCCTTGCGAGCAGATGCACAGAAGATCATTGCAGAAGAGAATAAGAAAAGGGTTATAGAATGGAGGCAGCGGTCTAGGCAATGTTGGCTTAGGGAGGGTAACACAAACACTGCATACTTTCACCGGATGGCCAGCGGAAGACGTCGCTTTAATATGCTAAAATCGATAGTGGTGAATGGTGTTAGAGCATAAGGCAACAATGATATGGGAAGAGCTATTACAGCTCATTTTCGTGCTTCATCGAGGAGGCAGGAGGGCAGGCATTGGAGGTGGACCGACCTAGGGGCGATAAGGGTCTCAGAGGCACATGCTTCTCACCTGATACAGGACTTCATAATGGAAGAGATTAAAACTGCGGTGTGGAACCTAAATGCTGATGGTGCTCCGGGTCCAGATGGTTTCTCGATATTTTTCTACCGTGAGTTTTGGTCGTTATTGGGGGCTGAGGTCTTTGAGGTGGTTACTGAATTTGCTCGAGAAAATGCGGGAATAGAGAGGTTGAACAAAATACATTTTCTTGCTCCCTAAGGAGACTCCTGAGAGAGTGGAAGATTTTTGATCGATAGCCCTGTCAAACGCTATTTATCTAATCATTGCAAAGGTTCTCTGATGCAACCTAATTAATTTGTGACATAAGGGCACTTCTAACAAATAACAATAGTGGACTCGATGACGAAAACAAATGTAATGGCATGCGATGCGCAAAAAATCAGCAACGGATGATAGCCGTTATACAAGTGCTAGCACAAGTTACTCCACAAATTCAGGGCAAACTGATGAGTTAAAAGTTCTTAGAAAAAATTATCACAATATTGCAACGAATAGGGATCTCAACGATTCACCAAACCAAATCAGCAATACCACAATCCACAAACTAATATTTATGCGGTAGAATATGATAAACAGGCGCTCATACCACAACCGGCAATGGATTGTTCGACGCGCTTCAAATCTGGCCGAAAATGACGGACAAAGGACTGATCATAGCGGCTCCTCGAGTAGTTTCCGAGGCGCGGGATGGCTGGGTCACGGCAGCTTTGAATAGTGGCAGCGGCGGTTGGGAGGATGGGGCGTTGGTGTTGCCGATGGGGATCTGCGAGAGGGCGGGGTGTCGGTGGCAGGGAGCGGAAAGCGGCCAGACAGAGGGATGAGGAGGGCGAGATCGGGAGATGAGGCCGTGATATGGGTGGTGGGCGCGAGGTTAGCGCGCGGGGAGGCGGGTTGGAGGCACGACTGAGGGCAGGGCCTTTGGGGCGCGGCGGCGTCGCGGGTTGGCGAGGGGGGCTGGAGAGGCGAATGGCGGAGGGGGGGAATGGGGAAAGACGAACATGGGAAAAGAAGGGAGGGGAGGGGGCGGAATCGAGAGGGGAGGAGAAGGAATGGGAGGGGAGGGCGCAGGATGTAGTCGGCAGGGAGGGGAAGGGAAGGCGGCGGCGGTTGGGAGCGGGTTAGGGTTACGGGGGGGGGGGGAAGGGAAGTATCGGGGAGAGAGGGAGGGGATGGGGCCGAGAGAGAGAGAGAATTAGGGATTGGGAAAAAAATATTCAATTCAACTTAATTACCCTAATACAAAAGGGAGCCTTTTATAGAGGCTATTCCCCCCTCAAAACAAGCAACAACTCCCTAAAATTAGGGAAAGAAGAAAAGAACAAAAAGGAAAGGATAAAGGCCTTTTACAATGAGCCTTCTACATAGAAAATAAATAAATAACAAATACTAAATAAAATAACAAAAACAAATGCTCCACAAGTTGGTATCATGCTGGATCAACTCCCCCCTGCTGACAAGAATCTCGCTCCGTCGAGATGGCATCGTGGAAATTCTGAAGTATGTCGGGGCGGAGTTGTTGGAATTCATCCTCGTCAATCCAGGTGCAATCGGTAAGAGGTCGTCCCTTCCATTTGACTAGATATCGTCGGAAGAGACGGCGTCTAGTCGTCATATCTCGGATGTCTGCAATATCTTCAATCTGATCAGCATCGGTTGCGGCTGGCGGTTGGCGCATATCATCATCGGCGGGAACTGCTACTGGGGTGGCATCGGCCTGTTCATCTCCATGATATAAGAAGAGATCTGATACATTGAAGACCAGTGATGTCTGAACGTCTGGCGGCAGGTCGAGTAAATATGCATTGGGCTCAATCCTCTTGAGGACTCGAAATGGACCAATCTTTCGTTCACTCAATTTTTGCTGGACTCTCAAAGGAAACCTCTCTTTTTTTAGGTGGACCATCACTAATTCTCCAACTCTGAACTCGCTCTCTCTTCGGTGTAGGTTGGCTTGGGCTTGGTATTTCTGGGTCATGGTTTGGAGTTTGGCTCGGATTTCAGCATGGGTATGGGTTAGGTGTTCGACCAGATCCTCAGCAGCTGCACTACTTCTCCCTTGCATGGTTGTGGGCTTTAGGTCTAAAAATTGGGTAAGTGGAAAGCCGTACACACTCTCAAAAGGGGATTTTCCAGTGGACCTATTAGTGGAACTGTTATACGCGAATTCAGCTTGGGGAAGAATTAGATCTCATTTGGACGGAGAGTCCCCTGCAAGACATCGCAATAAATTTCCTAATGATCTGTTAACTACTTCGGTTTGCCCATCTGTTTGTGGATGATAAGCGGTGCTATATTGCAAACGAGTACCAAGACGGGACCAAAGCGTACGCCAAAAGTGACTCAAAAATCGGGTATCACGATCCGAAGTAAAAGAACGAGGGACACCATGCAAACGGACGACATCACGAAAAAATAGATCAGCGACATGAGATGCATCTGAGGTTTTTCTACATGCAATGAAATGTGCCATTTTTGAAAATCTATCCACAACCACAAAAATAGAGTCAACTTTCCGCACAGTGAGGGGTAAGCCTAGCACAAAATCCATGGTGATATCTTCCCAGGGTCGCAGAGGAATTGGCAGGGGTGTATACAGTCCAGTGTTCTGCCGGTGGCCTTTGAATCTTTGACATATTTGGCATTTCTGTACGAATTTTGTCACATCCTTTCGCAACTGCGGCCAATAAAAGCGCTCTTGGAGAAGAGTCAAGGTCTTGTCCCTTCCAAAATGTCCAGCTAAACCTCCGTTATGTAGTTCTGAAATTAAATTCTCACAAAGGGATGTGGCAGGGATGCATAGTTGGTGGCCTTTGAATAGGAAACCCTCATGAAGAACATAAGTGGCTGTTGGGTCCTATCCAGTACCAACACATTCGGCATGAACTTGACCGAAATCAGGATCAGTGAGGTAGAGGTCCTTGAGAGTGTCAAATCCTGTTGTGCTGACGGTCATTGTGGTCAGGGCATGTGCTCGCCGGCTCAACGCGTCGGCCACACGGTTCAGGGTTCCGGCTTTGTGCTTGAGATGGAAGGTGTACTCTTGGAGGAAACTAACCCACTTGGCATGACGTTTGTTAAGGGTTTTCTGAGAGTTCAGATACCTTAAGGCTT
This sequence comes from Ottelia alismoides, assembly GCA_037367405.1. Classification (NCBI taxonomy): domain Eukaryota; kingdom Viridiplantae; phylum Streptophyta; class Magnoliopsida; order Alismatales; family Hydrocharitaceae; genus Ottelia; species Ottelia alismoides. The sequence goes on along the minus strand of JAZKJV010001827.1, from coordinate 81,455 downwards.
CATGATCAGAATTAAGGACAAATTCACGTTGGATCAGGTAATGCCTCCAATGCTTGAGGGCTTGCACCACGGCATAGAATTCGACGTCATAAGTGGAGTACCGTGATCGAGCTTCGTTCAATTTCTCACTGTAAAATGCTACAGGTCGTCCTTCTTGGCTTAGGACGGCACCAATCCCGACATGTGAGGCATCTCAATCGACAACAAAAACCTTGGTGAAGTCAGGGAGTGCCAAAACAGGAGCATGTGTCAATTGATTCTTTAGATTTTGAAAGCTCATTTTTGCTTCAAGCGTCCAAGCGGGTGCGCCTTTACGCGTGCAATCTACCAACGGTGCTGCACAAGTGCTAAAGTTTCGAATGAAACGTCGGTAGAAAGAAGATAACCCCAGAAAGCTGCGAATTTCAGTGAGGGTTTTGGGTACGGACCAGCTCTGACTGGCCTGAATCTTGGAGGGATCAAATCTAAGTCCATCGGTAGTGACAATGTACCCCAGGAAGAGGACCGTGTCAGATATGAAGGAGCATTTCTTGAGGTGAACATACAGTTTTTGGTCTCTCAGGGTTTCCAGGACTTGTCGTAGGTGAGATAGGTGGTCTTCTTTGGTCAAGCTGTAGATCAGGATATCATCAAAATACACAACCACAAACTTACCAATGAAGGGTCACAATATATGATTCATGGTCCGCATGAAGGTGCTGGCGGCATTCGACAAGCCGAAGGGCATGACCGTCCATTCATACAGGCCCTCTCTGGTTTTAAAAGCAGTCTTCCACTCGTCTCCAGGTCGGAGGCGAATCTGATGGTAGCCGCTACGAAGATCCTATCAAGCATATCATCAAGGCGTGGAATGGGAAAGCGATATTTGATCGTTATCTTGTTGATAGCACGACTGTCCACGCACATTCTCCATGTGCCGTCTTTCTTCGGGGGTAAGCAGAGCAGGAACCGCCACGGGGCTCATACTCTCTCGAACATACCCACGTCGCTGCAGATCAGTAACCTGCCGGTTCATCTCTTCATGCTCACTTGGGCTCATTCGGTAATGGGGTAAGTGGGGTAGGCTGGCTCCAGGGACTAGATCAATGTGATGTTGAATGTCTCGCAACGGGGGTAGTCCTTCAGGCAACTCTTCAGGCATGATGTCAGCGAACTCTTGGATGATGGGCTTTATCTCAGGCAGGACTTCAGGTGGGGTTGTCTCTTGATTGTCCACTTCACGTCCCATTAATGCATAGATGGTGGAGCTCTCCTGAATTTCACGTTGAAATGTTTGGGCTTCCATCAACAACACGGAGCCCGTGGTCGCAGACTTTGCTGGTGGGGTTTTGTTACCAGTTTGGGTGGTCGCAGCTCGAAGTGTAGCCACTTGACGAGGGCTAAGGGCTTCGCGTTGTGGCCTGAGGGTCACACGCACTTTATCTATGAGAAAGGTGTAGGTGTTCAATTTTCCTCGGTGCTCAGTGTCTCGATCGAATTGCTACGGTCTCCCTAGAAGTATGTGACAGACATCCATAGGGGCTACATGGCACCACACCTCGTCCTTATATGAAGGACCAATGGAAAAGTTAACGAGGCTTTGACGGTGGATCGGGAGTTGGGTACCACCACGAAATCATGCCACACTGTACGGTTTCTCGAGTGGTTGAGTTGGTAGACCCAACTTATCGACCATTTCTTGTGAAACGAAGTTCTCAACACTCACTCCATCAATGATCAGCGAACAGCATCGTCCTCCTGAGGTGCAGGTGGTTCGGAAGATGCTGCGTCGTAGCCAGCTATCGGCATCGTGGACAGCGGGGGTGAGCAGAATGTTTGTGGGTGCGCTGTCAGGAGCGATAAAGTTTTCGTGTTCAATTACCAGGAACGGACCGGATTCGTCTCCATCCACTCCTAGAGGTTCATGGTCATCGGCTCCCATGGTGTCAGCAGTCAACGCAGTCGGTTCCTCTTCAGGCGAGTCCTGTGGTTCAGGGTCAGGGTCTTCAGGGTCGTCGATGGTGCATAGGCGGACGGGTCTAGCCTTAGGGTTTGGGCACTCTGCTGCTTGATGTCCCTTTTGATAGCATCGGAAGCAAGTATCAGGTCCTACAATAGGTCGGCTTCCCAAGATGCCTTGGTCGGGGTTTCCAGTGGGTGGTCGGGTGACGGCAGGAGTTGATGGTTTGGCTTGGGTTTTACCCGCAACGATTGATGAGGAACTTATCGGTTTGGAGTATGTCATCGGGGTACTGGTACGAGGGGTGGAGTTCACAGAAAAAGACATCTTTCTTGTCTGGGCTTTAGCAAGCTTGGTCTCAGTCCGTTCAGCCTGCTTGTAGGCTTCGTCGACATCTTGGTAGTTGTGGAGGTAGAGTTCATCCTGGATGACTTGGCGGAGGCCTTGCATGTAGCGGGTGACTTCTTGAATAGGAGTCTCCTGCAAACGGTTGCGATGGACTAGGGATTGGAACCCTTCGGTGTATTCCTTCACGTTCATGGTACCTTGTCTCCATGACTGCAGTCGCGCATACAGATCGCGTCTGTAGTCTTCGGACACGAACTTGGTCTTCAATTTGGCTTTCATTTTGCTCCAACTGCGGATTTTACTTTTTCCCTTTTGTTTGCGTTCAGACTGCAAACAGTCCCACCATAGCAGAGCATGTCCCTTTAATTTGATGGTGACAAATTGAACCTTTCGCTCACTAGGCATAGATTTCCACACAAAGAAGTGTTCGACAGTTTGGAGCCAATCCAAAAAGACATCAGGGTCTCTTCCTCCGTCAAATTCTGTGACATCGAGACGGATGCCTCGATCCCATCCATCATCGGACCTAGGTCCATTTCGTGGTGGGAATTGGTATTCAGGAGGTTGTGAAGTGTACCCGGAAGTGTGTGGGTCTGGAGTCTTAGGATGAAAGGGGTGTAGTCTCTTGATCCTTCTTCTTCACTTTCTTGTGAATGATACTCGCTCACATGTTCGTCGGAAGTAGAAGAGCTAGTCACGGGAAGTGCTATTCCGGGAGTGTGGTTTCCGGCCAGTGCGTCGACCTTTGTTGGGGTTTTCATCACTAATGTCTGGTCCTAGCACGCGACTATTCAATGTAGCAATTTGTTCATGGGTGACGGTGACTTTACGATCTAGTCCGGCGATTTGTGTGCTCAGTTGATTGTTCATGTGTTGTAATTGGGCAAACAAAGCCTCCAATGTTAATTCAGGATGTGAGGTATAGGTGGGTTTAGAGGCACTTGGTTTATCGGCCATGGGAATCCTAGGGTTGTGCTTCCTTTGTTTGGGGTTTTTTTGTTTTGTTTTGTGGTTTTCTTTTTTTTATATGCAATGAATAAATGGGATGCAGACGAAATGCAGAATCGTGATGCTCTGATACCAAATTGATGCAACCTACTTAATTGGTGACGTAAGGGCACTTCTAACAAATAACAATAGTGGACTCGATGACGAAAACAAATGTAATGGCATGCGATGCGCAAAAAATCAGCAACAGATGATAGCCGTTATACAAGTGCTAGCACAAGTTACTCCACAAATTCAGGGCAAACTGATGAGTTAAAAGTTCTTAGAAAAAATTATCACAATATTGCAACGACTAGGGATCTCAACGATTCACCAAACCAAATCAGCAATACCACAATCCACAAACTAATATTTATGCGGTAGAATATGATAAACAGGCGCTCATACCACAACCGGCAAGGGATTGTTCGGCGCGCTTCAAATCTGGCCGAAAATGACGGACAAAGGACTGATCACAGCGGCTCCTCGAGGCGCGGGATGGCTGGGTCACGACAGCTTTGAATAGTGGCAGCGGCGGTTGGGAGGATGGGGCGTTGGTGCTGGCGATGGGGATCTGCGAGAGGGCGGGGTGTCGGTGGCAGGGAGCGGAAAGCTGCCAGATAGAGGGATGAGGAGGGCGAGATCGGGAGATGAGGCTGTGATATGGGTGGTGGGCGCGAGGTTAGCGCACGGGGAGGCGGGTTGGGGGCGCGACTGAGGGAGGGGCCTTTGGGGCGCGGCGGCGTCGCGGGTTGGCGAGGGGGGCTGGAGAGGCGAATGGCGGAGGGGGGAATGGGGAAAGACGAACACGGGAAAAGAAGGGAGGGGAGGGGGCGGAATCGAGAGGGGAGGAGAAGGAATGGGAGGGGAGGGCGCAGGATGTAGTCGGTAGGGAAGGGAAGGCGGCGACGGTTGGGAGCGGGGTAGGGTTACGGGGGGGGGGAAAGGAAGTATCGGGGAGAGAGGGAGGGGATGGGGCCGAGAGAGAGAGAGAATTAGGGATTGGGAAAAAAATACTCAATTCAACTTAATTACCCTAATACAAAAGGGGGCCTTTTATAGAGGCTATTTCCCCCCCCCCCTCAAAACAAGCAACAACTCCCTAAAATTAGGGAAAGAAGAAAACAACAAAAAGGAAAGGATAAAGGCCTTTTATAATGAGCCTTCTACATAGAAAATAAATAAATAACAAATACTAAATAAAATAACAAAAACAAATGCTCCACAAGTTGGTATCATGCTGCATCATTCTCGCCATCAAACTGAATAGGATTGTGGATCATATCATCTCTCCACTGCAATTAGCCTTCATTCCGAACAGACAAATCGCAGACAACCTGGCCATGGCAACTGAAATCACCTCGGATTGGAAATGCATGTATGTTAAGGGGGTCCTGTGGAAAGTGGACTTCTCCAACTCCTATGATACTTTGGATTGGAGATTCCTCTGGACAACCCTATACAAGCGGGGTTTTTCAGACCTCTGGATCTCCTGGATGAAGCGATGTGTCACTATTGCCTCGTACTCCGTGCTTATCAACGACCATCTTGAGGGGGGCTTCTTCCAACCACAACGTGGGGTTCGTCAAGGTTACCTACTTGCACGTACATTGTTTGTCATCGCAGCTGATGTTCTTTCATGTATAGTCGATCAGGTTGTCAGAAATGGTCTCACTGCGGGATACTCATATGAAGGTATTTCAATCCTGATGTTACAATATGCTGATGATACCATTTTTTATCGAAGGTGGCGAAGAGGAAGCTGGGGGAATGGCTGTAACATTGGAAATTTTTAGTGAAATGTCTGGGTTGACCTTCAATCATTGCAAGGCTACGGCAATTCCTTTTGGACACTCCCATATGTTGGCGTCGACTGTGGTGTGGAATTGGGAACTGCTTGTGGTTCTCTCCTGATTCGTTACCTTGGTGACCCTCTCTCTTGTGGAAAATTGAAGATCTGTGATTGGATACCCGATAATTGAGAAAATCGAAAAAAAGTTGGATGGGTGGAAAGCTGCAATTTTATCCAAAGGGGGGAGATTGGTACTCATTAAAGCAATTCTCTTTGCTATTCCAATATTCTTTATGTCGTCTCGACTGCTGCCTATGGGAATTAGGAACATACTGGAAAAGATCATGCATAGATTCATGTGGGCAAGTCAGGATGGGAAGGCTCTGGCATTCATTTAGTGGACTGGGAGACTGTCACATTGCCAAAGGCAGAGTGTGGACTTGGAATCAAGAGCTTAGAATCCATGAACAAGGCGCTCTTATTGAAGTGGATTAGTTGCTTATGGGGGGGAGATGAAGATCTATGTTGCAGCCTAATTCAGAAAATTTATCATACCGGGATCCTTTTATCATGGTGCGTCGTCCTCAGATTCAAGCATCGGCCTTTTGGAAAGGAATTTCTTCTTTGTTGCCTCAGCTTCAGGACTTATTTCGGTCGGTACTCGGGGATTGTATCACTTTCACTTTCTGGGATGATAATTGGACCGGCGAGGGGTCCTTATCAACAAGATTCCCACACCTTCATGCTTTGGCAAGGGATCGAGATGCTCGGGTGTCGGACTGCTGGATTGATGGTAATTGTATGCCTTACTTTTTAGCTGACTTCTCTGATCAACAACTTGAGGACTATCTTTCTCTCTTGGAGGGGTTGAGACACTCGGATAGACCATCGTTTGGCATGGATCACTGGGTATGGAAGGACGCCTCTTTTTTCGTCAGAAGGGCTTATCGGGCTATCTCCAAGCCTCCTCCACCTAGAACGGATACTTTGACCTGGGCCGTGATTGCAATCTCATTTGGGAATTGCGTCTACCGAGCAGAATTGGTTTTTTCATGTGGCTACTAAGGAGGAGAAGAATCATGACGAGAGATCGGTGCTCTAGACTCTTCCTGGTTATTTCCAATCGTTGTCCACTTTGTGAAGCTCATGTTGAAACAATGGATCATCTATTCTTTCTTTGTGAGAAGGCCAAACAAATTTGGAGAGAAGATGGTGTTAGCTGGTTATATCTACAGGACCTTAATACCTTCTGGGAGTCTATTTTTCTCGGCAGACACCGTACTAGGGAAGTCTTGCTTTGTCCATTGGCAATAACTTGGGGTATATGGTTGGGTAAAAATGGTGTACTTTTTTCTTCACAGCAATTCTATTGTGAGGATGTAGTCTTTCATTCTAGGTCTCTTCTTGGGTTTTGGCTACTGTAAGATTCTTTGTAATCCATTCTCTTATTAATTTATGTGGGGCGTACACCTAAGCGTGCTTCCCCTTTTTTTGGATCAAAAAATTGTTTTTGTTTTTTTTGATTGATTTTTTATTTATAGGTTCTACAATATGTTGCACATTGCTTATGTAAACCACATTTTTTTTGGCTCTGAACATTGGTCCCTTTTTATATTTTTCACAAATCATGGTATGGCTTTTCATTCTTGAATTTATAATATCCCCAATAGATTCATGTTTCTTTTCATTATTGTAAATTTGTGGCAGTTATTTGCCTTTGATACGGTTAAAAGTTTCTTAACACCGAAAGCTGGGGAACCTTCAAGATCTCCACTTCCTCCTTCACTTATCGCCGGAGCATGTGCTGGAGTCAGTTCAACTCTCTGTACATATCCTCTAGAGTTGCTCAAGACACGAATAACCATACAGGTGAGCAGTTCAATCCACCTACAATAATAAGATTCCCGTCCTTTTTTATCCTGACCTACACAACAAAACTGCAGAGGGATGCATACAACAGCCTCTTGGATGCTTTCATCAAAATTGTGCGGGATGAAGGGCCAGGCGAGTTGTTCAGGGGCCTTGCCCCAAGTATAATAGGAGTAATACCCTATGCAGCCACCAACTACTTCGCATACGATGCACTGAGGAAGGCATATAAGAAAGTTTTCAAGCAAGAGGAAATTGGCAATATTCAAACTCTATTGATTGGGTCAGCTTCAGGTGCCATTGCAAGCACTACCACCTTTCCCCTCGAGGTAGCACGCAAACATATGCAAGTAGGGGCAGTGGGTGGAAGACATGTTTACAAGAATATGCTTGATGCCTTGCTGAGCATTTTAGCAAGAGAAGGGGTGGGTGGTCTCTACAAGGGATTGGGACCAAGCTGCATGAAGTTGGTTCCTGCCGCAGGGATTTCATTCATGTGCTATGAGGCTTGCAAGAAGATCTTGGTCAACAAAGATGACGACGAAGAATGATAGTGACCTCCATTTTACAGTATTATTATTTTTTTATTTAGTAGGAGTGGAAGAGTTTTGTCCTTTCAAAATTTTAACAATGGTGACAATTTTGGGGGGATGACTAAATTTTGCTTTTTTTTTCCAATTGTTCCCAACTCTTTGATCAAGAGAATTATCTGACATAACCGGATGCTAAGAGAACGAAATGACAATTCATTTTTATTCAGTATAACATGTTGAATTCAAGTTGATGGACTCCGGCATTTTTCCTTTTTCCAATCTCCGGCTTCTCCTTCTCATCTGCCTTTTATCCATGTAAATATACCATTCACTTGAAGATGATAAGTTGAAGAATGCTTTAAAGCTGTTAATTCTAGTTTTTTTCTTAGTCTCCAGAACTTTGAACTATTTTTTAAATATAATTTTGACTTAACCATTGTACTCGAGACTGGCAGTGAATTCTTTTCCCTCTCTTGTTAATTAAAGAGGCGTTTCTTGTATAAGATTTCAGTCATGGAGGTTGGCATAAAATGGTGTATAGTGCAATTTTTGAACATCACGGAGCCTGGTTGTCAGGAGAGAGCCTGAACAAAAACTGCGATAGAGCAGACATACTTTTCCTGAGATAATGTTGAGCTAACAAAAAGATACAAACACGTTCTAAACAGGCGTATTCTGTAGTAGTTTTTGTTTTCATTGTTTGTAAAACACGAGACGATGGGATCAGACATATGTTGAAAGTTTTTCTACCATGTCAATGGGATGCCTTCCTAACTTTTATAGCACAACAATGTGACGCTGTAACACTATGACCTTAATAGGGTCTGCTTTGGAGGAGGATAAAAAATATGGTAAAATTTAATCTTCTCTCTTGTAAATGAAGCTAAGATAAGAGTTTATGAAGTTTTATACAAAAAGGGTCAGAAGGATAAATTCAGATTAGTCAAATGAAGAGAAAGAGACAAAAGATCTTCTCAAGTGAGATGTATTAAGAATGAGGAAGGACATATGTTTGTCACTGAGAAGGATACAGAAACTAGATGTAAGTAGTATTTCCATGAGCTTTTCATTGGGCAAGGGAATAATGAGATCACTTTGAGAATTAGTTAGATCCTATAAATTATGTACTTGTCTCTTCTCCAAAAGATTCAAGAAACTTCCATTATTTGGGATTTTTACGCGGCAGACCCTATAAACTTTTTAAATTACCTCAACGACCTTTTGCACAATGTAATTACACCATCAATCCTGTAAATTACCCCACGAACCCTCACGGGCTTCAAACAGACTACTTGAAGGGTTTATGGGGTAAGAGTTGGCAAGTTTATGAGGTCGATGGGAGAATTATGTTGTTTCAAAGGTCGTGGAGGTAATTGGCAAAGTTTATATATTTCCATGAGCTTTTCATAATGAAAGTTACTTGAATCGTATGTGCTATAAACTAATACAAAGAAAAGAAATAGATGAGGCTTTGAAGGTTATGAAATATGGGAAAGGTGTATAAGCTGATGATATTTATACAGAAGTATGGAGAGTTATAAGCGAACATGGCTTTGCTTGGCCCACAAACTTATTTAATGTTATTTGAAGAAGTAAGAAAGTGCATGAAGAACGGAGGAAAAGCATCATGGTGCCTCTTAAGGATAAAGGAGACACTAAAATTGTTCGAATTACAAAGGTATCAAATTGATGAATTATACGATGAAAATTTGGGAACATGTCATTGGAGGAAGGAATAGGCAAGTTTTCAAAGTAACAAAAAACTAATTTAGATTTCTGCCAGGTTGCTTAATGATTGAAGCCATCCACATGTTGAGGATAATAATGGAGATTTATAGGTAAAAGGAAGAACCTTCATATGGTTTATTGATTTGGAGAAGGCTTGTGACTCAATTCCATAGGAGATTTTGTGGAGACTTTTGGAGAAGAGACAAGTACATGTCCTCTACATTAACCTTATAAATGATATGTATGATAGGACTTTGTTTGATGTAAGAATTCAACCTGAGAAGACCGACTATTTTGACATCAGCATCGATTTACATCAATGTTCAACTTTAAGAACATTCTTTTTTTACTTTGATTATGAATGAATTGACTAGTCACACTCAGAATGAGCTTGACGTATGTTGTTTGCCAATGATATTGTTGGTAGATGAGTCTAGGGATGGAGTAAATGAGAAGCTTGAGATTTGAAGACATGCCTTAGAGACTAAAGGATTTCATATAAGTAGGGTTAAGCCGAAATATATTGGAGTGCAGATTTGATGGAAGCAAGGGTAAAATAATCGAGGTGAATATTAGAGAAGATAACATTTAGTAAAAAATATTCTTTTATATACTTAAGATCTATTTTGTAACATGATAGAGAAATTGTTGGAGAAATCGTAGAGTAAAAACATGTTGACTAAAGTGGAGATGCGTCCAACTCTTCGTTGTGACAAGAAAATTCCTTTGAAAAATCAAAGGAAAGTGTTACAAAGTATCCATGAGGCTTGCTATGCTTTATATATCTGAATGTTGTACTAAGAACCATAGAAATGCGCAGAGAATGACAACATCATAAATATAAATGCTATGATCGATGTGTGATCCTACACGGAAAGATCAGATTCGAACGATATGATTAGAAGGAAAGTTGGTATAGCTCTAATTTAGGATACAATGAGAGAGAATCTCTTAAGGTGGTTTGACCATTTGTACCAATTAGAAGATGCAAGATTGACGATGAACTTGTAAAGAAAGGGCGGGGAAAGCCCAATAAATGTTGGAATGAAACTATTTGAAGGGGATCTTGATTATTTGTGTAAAAGGAGCTGCGATAGAATCTATTAGTTTTTTTGGTTGATATACCCTATTTGCTTTTTTGAGAAGTTAGATATCCCATAATTGTATACAGTTACGAATGTATGCTTTATCTTAACAAGGCCAACTTAATGTTGGATTGTAATAGAAAATCTCTTTAAAATTAGTTGGCTTTGCCTGTTTGCACATAATCATGTTTAAGACATTGCATCCGCAATTTACCACATCCATCAACTGATAAGGCAGTAAAATTGCACTAACTTAACTTCATGGATAATTTACCATTTGAGTCCCCATCAATAAACTCGAAACGGGTCCCTATATTTAAATCAACAAAAAGGATCCAAGTCCATACGAAAAAATGGCAAACCACTGTGTCCTTAGGAAATATGGATCTTTTGACAAAAATACCCTTGAAATCAAAAGGATTTCCAAAGCTCTTTCTCCTTCTATCTCTCCTACCCTACCCGACCAAACCTTTCTCTCGAAACCCTCGACACCCACCCATGATGACCTAACCCACCGAGTGGAGCTACACGAAGGGGAAGGCTTCTCGCAGTGCACCTGTGCACAAACCAGGAGCCCTCGTTGGAGGTCGAGTCCATGCCCACCTGGGCATCGAAGGGAAGCACTCAATGGATGAAGGAGGTGGATGGGTTAAGGCATCGCAGGTGAGTGCCAAGGGATTCAAGAGAGATAAAATTAGGTAGAGAAGAGATAGGGCGTTGTAAATCCTTTTGATTTCAGGGGCATTTTCATCAAGTGACACATATTTCCTAACAGTACATAGGTTTGCTGTTTCTCAAACGGCAAAGATGAAGACCCATTCTAAGATCGGTGCCATAGATTGACCCAAATTGTAAATTACCCTAACTTCGTTAACGTCACCCCTGAACGCACGTTTGTGTAATATCATCAATTAACCCATACTCGTAGCACTATGTTGTTAGATAATTAGTAAAACCACCGTCCATGGTAAATATTGCTCATGCAAAACGTGCTAGTGAAGGAAAAGAAACTACATATAAGCACAGACAATCTTCACTGTTGCAATATTTTCTCCCACGCAATTAACAATGCCAAACACTGTTATTATTTTTTTGAACAAATCAAACATTGTAATTAAAATGCAAGGCTCTGATTTATTCTTCGTAAGTTGCTATACCGAAAATCCTTGATAAGTTAAAGCAATTTGAATTCACAGATAAGAAAAGTGCCTTCGTTGAAGTGAAACTCAATGAACGTGGACAACGTTCCAAACCACAGGCCAAGCATATCGTAAGAGTTTCGGCCAGACAACTCTACAATCTCTCAACACACTGAAAATCACTACATTAATACCACACCTCTAGCTGTCAGACGAAAAAAAAGAACATGATTTCTGAAATACAGATTAGAAATTATTCAGCCTAACTTGACATCTAGTCTACAACTACTGTTCGCAGAATAACACAAACAAAAGAAACTAAAAACTACATCTACTGCACAAAGAAATCTGCAGAATTAGCTTTGACCATTCGCTCCTGCATCATTCCCTTCAGCTGCAGTTGCCATTAGCTCATCGAAATTCTCTGTTTTCCCCAGTACTATCTCAATCTAGATAATAGAAATTGTCAGGTCATGTTAACAAGAATTCACGATGGAACAATGCGGAAAGCATTGCATGTAATTATGTCTACATTTAGAAAGTGGCGCTGCTATACATGCTGTAGATCCAAAGCAATCGAGGAACTGGAATTTGATGGTTCAACCACAAATGAAACTTGTGAGGCAGCATATTACCTTGGCTTTCTGGATGGACCGCCCCCTTGACTCATCTTTCATGTCAACGGTTGAAGTAGTGATCCCTGCCATATTATTGTTAGTGAAATCACAAATGTAAAGAAAGATCAAAGCCAGCAATCCAGCCGAAGCCTTACTCTTTTCAACAGCAAAACCATTGTTTTTTAGAATTTCTGCAACCGTGACAACAGTTGCTATTGCTGCAAAAAATTTAGATCTCAGTCTATGTTTATTAGGAAAGCTAAAAAATAAAAATAGAATCAAGATTTTCTAGAACATTTTGTAATTTGATTTATGGAATGGAGGCAATGACGTACCAAGAATTAATGTGCAAAATCACACTGATAATTTGCCAAGAAAATAAACACCGAGATTTTCAAAGAAAAAGAAAGGAGTGAGCCTCGACACAAGCATACAATCAAACAGAAGCATTCTTTCACGTCTAACTGGACCTACAACACCCCAGCAATTCTTTTTAAAAGCTCAAAGAGACATACATCACTAATTCAGAACTTCTCCATAATTATCAACAATTCAAAACAAAAAAGTGTTACATACACATGCCACATCATTCCTTTTAAGAATTCTACCAGCCACTTTGCTTGGTAGGCATTTAGCTAAAAAGTGGCACTATGTGGTTATTGCTTCGTCAATCACATGTAGAGAAAAAACAAAAGCTAGCTATTAATACAGATGAGTCGAGTCAAAAAAAAACATTTTGAGTAATAGAAGCTTCTGAACTATGCATCCATTATACCCGAACTTTAAAAAGTAACAAGATGGGACTTGGTCTTTAGGAGGTTTAATATGGTCCTGGACTACTGAAATATAGTTCATTTCATCATTCTAACCTCAAATCACATTTGTTCAAAACCAATTTGAAGCAAACCTTATAGATCAAGCACCATATTGTTACTTTTTACACGTAAGGTACGATATTGAAATAGAGTAATTATTTTAAGTCACTTGAGGAACTAATCCAATATCACTACATGTGCCCAAAAGATAAGTACCAAATACTTGAAAATAAGTCATGTAATATGAATTCGTTTTAGAAAATAAACTGCCAATAAACTATATATATTAAACAGCTTTTAGGTCAACTGTAAACTTACAAGGATAACTACCAATATGCTTAAAAAAGTGACAATGTGGACAAATTTACTGTCAAGAAAAAAAAACTAAAATAATTCTGGAGAAAATATTCGTGGGATGAATATTGCCCAATATTAACGGACACAAGCAAGACCAGATCAACCCTACAATTAAACCTCAAAATCTTGATACAAAGCAGGTCCAAATAGAACTGCTTCCTCCTGTCATCCTGATTCCAGACTAAGGACTCACAAGAGGATGGAAGGAACATCCTAGACGACAATCATTTATGTAGTTTGGATACAACCCCAGAAATATATAAAACAGATAATAAAAATCATTCAAGACTACACAATCATGTTTTTGGATATATAAAAAACACAAATAGGAAAAACATAAAGGCAAATACATCTACTGATCAAAATGGCTTTCCAAATTCTGCTTCAGTAAGAATACAAGAACCAATGTTGCAGAAGTCGGCATTCGATATTCGGTCGGAGGAGTCACATTGATTGAATAAAGGATAACCGGATATTCGGACGACTATTCGGAATTATACGGTTTAGTATTTTTTAGTTATGTTTAATATAAAAATTATCTCTAATACATACATTCATATATATATATATATATATATTTATCCATATGTGGCCATCAAATAACCATAAACTAATATAAAAGTACTAATTAACAAGATATATATAGAGCTTTGACATTCCTGGTGATACCACTACATATGGTAGCCCTTCAGAATTTAAAAATAAAATAATAAAAAATCCAGCAATCAGCTGAGTAGTTGGACCAACTATTGGATATTCAGTCAGGGACCCCCACACGGTATAGTTGGACTGACTATTCGATATAATCGGCCAACTGTTGCAACACTGACAAGAACTACATGAATTTAATGCTGCAAACAAAAGCATTGAAACCAATAATGTGAGAAACTGAGGTCCTTCTTGGCCATCACATTAACTGAATTCGTGTCTCACAGAAAAATCACCTTGTTATTCTCAGTATTTTAAAATTGCCAAAACAATGCAAGTGATGAGGCACAACCAGAGTAACTAATTTGATAATGCTAGATGTCAATGTCCATCAAGTTCTTCGCATTTCCTTAATTAACATCCAAAAGAAACTTAATCAAAACGCACCAAAACCGACCATTGCCCCCACATGCTCTTTACAATTCCTGCAATCAACCAGTGTTTGTATCCATCTTTACCAATATTGACCCAATATTGTCCCAAAAACAAAATAACGGGAGACACAAACTAAAATTTCCAATATTCCTTGTACAACCTCGACCTATAAACATTCCTTCTTCCCGAGCCAAACATGATCACAGAGCCTATAATGACACTGAAAAACGCAGTTCCAATCTAGCCAAATAGAAAAATAGCAAATTACCCATTCCAAGAGCAGATAGTTCCACTTCCTCGTGCTGTTGCATGTATCTCTGCAACACAAACATCAAATTCAAGCCTTTTTACATCAAATCCGGAATCACCTCCAAGCAATAGCATACCAACAATGACAAATACAAGTCTACTCCCACAAGTAAGAATCACGAAATAGATCAAAAACTATAAACCACCCTACAAGAAAGAGTGTACCTTGGCGAGATTAAGCGTAGAAGAAGAGAGGTTTCTTTGTGTTCGAGACCTGGATCCGGTTCTTCCTTGTGGGAGTCGTTGATGTTTATGTTGCTCATTCCATCGGTGATCTCCTCTACGATCGCAACCATGGCTTCGCGCGCAGAAGCCCTAACCCTAACCAGCAGTGACTAAACCCTAACTTGGTCGACGGATGGGGAGGAATTAAAGGGCAGGCGGTTTTATAAATTTGAGGAGGAAGGTTTTTCGAATTTATAATTTTTTTTGGTAAGTAAAATTTCGAATTTATAATTAGAAAACCACCCAAACGTATTTTTTAATAAATGAAATAAGGTTGTGTCTAGACTCTGGAGGCTATTCCAAAAGTGATGCAATGTGGTAGTGAACATCCTTTTTCTTTTTTTTGATAGGTCATGCTTTTTCTTTATTGTACTAATTTGAATGATAGATTTGTCGTGAATGCTAGCAGGATTAATTGAGGATTTAATTAATTCGATTGTGTAACCTTTACTAATTTGAATGCTTTCTTCTTTATCGTACTAATTTGAATGAAAGATTTCCGCACTCGCAGGTTTGGGCTCTCCCACGTGCCCATTCGGATCATACGCCTATTGTTTGGTCTTCCGGAGTGGAGGGACGAAGCATGTTCTTTTTCAGATTTGACCGGTCATGGCTGCTGGAAGAGGGATTCAAGGAAACTGTTACTGAATTGTGGAGGGGGTGGTCTCCGGTTGGCTCGGCGGTTTGTAGACTTGCATCTAGGCTCCAATCGCTTAAATCATTCTTGAAAGGGTTTGGGAGGGAGGTGAAAAAGAAGAGAAGGGAGAAGAGAGGTGAGGCGCAGGTGGAGGTTACGCGTCTGGACGAGTTGGACGACCTGAGAGGGTTGGACCAGGAGGAATGGGCAGAGAGATCCCGGTTATTGGAGGTGATTTTGCTAGAAGATCGGAAAGAAGAGGTAGAGTGGAGACAGAAATCTAGACAGAAATGGCTACGAGAAGGGGATGCAAACACTAGATTCTTTCACTCCATGGCTTCAGGCAGAAAGAAAAGGAATCATCTCACAGAATTATAGGTGGGTGGGCAGAGGATATCTGGGGAAACACAACTCGGCATTGCATTAAGAGGCCACTTCGTTGAGGCTTCACGAAAACGACGAGGGGAAGGTTGGGGTTGGCGGGGGCAGGGGGCGAAATCTCTTTCCTTAGAACAGGCTGCAAAGTTAGTGTCACCCTTTTCGGAGAAAGAAGTAAGGACTGCTGTTTGGGGCTTGAATGCAGATGGTGCACCGGGATCGGACGGGTTCCCAATCTTCTTTTATAGAGGGTTTTGGGACTTATTGAAGAATGACATTATGGAGGTGCTGGAGGAATTCAGAGAAGGGAACGTTGGGCTTCGAGAAGGTAAACAAGGCACTGCTATTCTTGCTCCCGAAGAAAGACCAACCGGCCAGAATTGAAGACTTTAGACCGATTGCCTTATCCAATGGGATCTACCTTATTGTAGCAAAAGTGTTGGCGAACATGCTCAAGGGGGTGATGGATTCTATTGTGATAGAGACCCAATCAGCGTTCATTCCGGGAAGACAAATGGCTGATAGGCTAGTGTTGGCGTCAGAGATCTATCTTGATTGGAGAAGAAGGGGAGCAAAGGGGATTCTTTGGAAGATTGATTTTGCAAAAGCTTATGATTGTGTGGATTGGAGATTCCTTTGGCTATCTATGAGGAGAAGAGGATTCTCGACTGTCTGGATTGCGTGGATGAAGAGGTGTATTACTACATCTTCACTTTCGGTCTTAGTGAATGGGAGGCCGGAGGGGGGGCCCTTTCCAGCCACAAAGAGGTGTACGGCAGGGGTGTCCGTTGGCACCCATGCTCTTTGTGTTGGTGGTAGACGCGCTGGCAGTGATGTTCAGACATGCAGTTGACGGTGGCTGGTGCGAAGGATTTCGGCTAGACGATATATCGGTGCCCTTGCTTCAATATGCTAACGACACAGTGCTCTTTTTAGACGGATCTAAGGAGATGATGGGTAGGTCGACTCAGTTACTTGATATCTTTAGCAGATTATCGGGGTTGGATATAAACCTGCAGAAGTTAGTTGTCATCACATTTGATCTTCAGCATGAGGAGAGGATCAGGATAGCAGAGATGCTCGATTGTCCGTTAGGTGAGCTGCCGATTTCTTATTATGCCTCCCGCTAATGGCGGGAAAATTGAAAGTAGCGGACTGGGAAGCCGTCATCTAAAAGATAGAGAGTAAGCTCGCAGGGTGGAAGGCGATCTCCCTATCTAAAGGGGGGAAGTTGGTCTTGCTAAAACATGTCCTATCCTCCATTCCAGTATTCTTTTTCTCAACCAGAATGGTACCGGTAGGGGTTAGAAAGAAGATTGAAAAGCTGATGAGACGTTTCTTATGGTCAGATGGAAAACAGCAGAAGGCAAGCATGCATTTGGTGGCCTGGGAAGAGATCACGAAATCTAAGGAGCAGGGAGGTTTGGGTGTACGGGATTTGGAATGCATGAACAAGGCTTTGCTAGCTAAATGGGTATTGCGAATTTGGGGTTCGTCTTCAAACCCGGCAACTAGATTGTTGAGGAAGATTTATGGAGTAAAAGGGGCCCTGGTGGCTGAGGTTACTCGATTTGAGTCTCCTTTATGGCAGGGGGTACGAGAGGTGCTGAGGCACATTTCCCATAGGCTAACGCCTCAGGTGGGAGACGGGAGAGAGTTCAGATTTTGGAGAGATGATTGGACAGGGGAAGGCACCCTGGAGAGGCGATTTCCGAGACTATTCGCAATGGCTACATCGAAGGAGGCATATTTGAGAGATTATATGCAGGATGGTGAGTGGAGGATACCTTTTCTTGCGACCCTCTCGGATAGGAGACGGGAGGATTTGGTTAGTCTGTTGGATGCGGCTCACTTGTCAGGTGATCTCTCTCCGATCAGAGATCATTATATATGGTCGGGCTCTAGATTCTCAGTCCAACAGTTATATGATGAGTTGAGAAGTAGTGGAGCGGAAACATCTGACCCAGAATTCTACAAGGATGTGAAGATTATATGGGCGAGCAAGATACCAAGTAGGATAAAAATTTTCCTTTGGTGCCTCAAGAAGAATATGATTTGTGATAAAGTTAGGAGGGTAAACTTATTGGGGACTCATGATGTGAACTGTGATAGGTGTGGTGAACATGCGGAGACTGCAGAGCATCTTTTCTTCACGTGCGAGGCTTCAGTGAAGGTCTGGAGGGAGATGGCTTTTTCGTGGGTCGATGTGAGTGGATCGACGAGCTTCTGGGAGGCAATCAGGAGGGTGGGAGGAAATTCCACAGATGACATCTCAAAACCTTTTGCGGTTATCTGGACAATTTGGCTAGCAAGAAACGAATTGCTCTTCAAGAATCAGCCTTTTTATGCAGAAAGTGTTGTATCACATTGTAGGGCTCTATTAAGCCTGTGGGATTCTAGATAAGGATCGATGTAATTTTGTTTTTATATAATATATATTTTTAGCGGTGACTCCCTAATTGGGAGATCACCCTCTTTGGCATAAAAAAAACCTTTACTAAACTTCGTATATTTAGCTACTTATATATTACCCATTGCTTGGTCAAACAAAAGACTCGGATCGGGGAGAAAGTGCAGCTTCTAATTTTGCGCTAATGACCTCCGAGCTTAAAGTAAGCAACTTACTCAATACTACTATATATTTGAGGTCAAGATTCTTTGAGGGCGGGAAGAAGATCGGAGAGAAGGATAGATCCATAGATGATGTTGTCTTTTAAGCAGTATTCAGCATACGAGTGACTTTGTACTTGAAGTCAGGAAGTTGATATCAAACTAGGGCGACATGAAAGAGAATGGATTGGATGAGTTCGAAAAGGGGAAGAAGAAGAAAGCTTCCTTTTTTTAGCGTCTCTCCACAATCTCTCTCAAGGGAAAGGGATAAAACATTGGCCAAAGATTGGACAAAAGATCTTCAAGTGCATGAAGAACTTTGGCCTTCTTAGCAATTCTAGGTTAAAGACGAAGAGAGGGAGAAAGGGCCATATGATTAAAAATAGAAAGCATAACCTGGAAGTTGGAACCTGAGGCTTGAATGGATGGATGGAAACCTTTCGGAATTTGTCAAAGGATTCGACGAGGAAAAAATGCACCCATGTCTTTGTCTTGAAATAGGGGAGGAGTTGGTTGCGGGTTCGAGCAAGACTGAAAATCCAAGGAGTCGGAAATGATTCACCAGGGTCTTGAGCATGATGCCTTAGTAGCTATTATCGATCCTTAAATGACTACTCTCATTGTGAATTGTGATGGTGTAGGCTATACTATGCCTTGATGGGGGTTTGATCTTATTGCTATTAATCTTGTAGGTAAGCATGGTTGGCTTAAATATCTTCATTACACATACGATATGCTTATTGCTATAACTAGCGATGATGATTTAAAACTAACCTTTATATATAGTGCTAGTGCTTTGATAATCTCATTCGTTTTTACTTTGTTAATTGAGACGTGTTTTTGCTTTTGACTATGATGGATGATTTTATATGTTTAATAAGATCGTTCTTGAGTGGTACTTCTTTAGCCTATTTGCCTAATATGTTCAATTTAGGGATGCAAATGGTTATCCGTATCCGATCCGCCACCATATCCATTTTGTACAAATTCTGACATCCATATCCATATTCGTTTTAAAATGGATACAGATACGGACATCGTTTTGATATCCGCAAACATCCATATCCGTATTCGTATATTCGTTTTCGTATATAAATATAGTAATAGATTTATATAATAGATTTAACCGTATATAATATAATTATATACCTCCTTTTACCATATTTATATAATTTTTATGATACAAACACATTTAGTAAATTAATATCACGTGTTTTCCATCCAATTCTTACATACTTAAGTTGATTCTATAGAGTATTTCTAACATTACTCGTGTGCGATCAGTATCTATTTTACATCCATATCCGTTTATTAAGGATATGGTAAGATAGTTTTAATATCTGTCAATATCTGTATCCGCATCCGTATTCATATTAAAAAACAGATAAAATATACATATTACCTATATATGTATCCGTATCCGATCGTTTGCATTGTTCATACACTCTATGGCTAACTAATTAAAAGTTGACTTCTGAGGTCGAGTAATTTTTTTTCCTTAAGTTTATGTTTATTTATGGTGCTTAGTTTTTATTAAATTTTATATTTTAATTATATTTTATGATGTGTAATATTTTTTTTGGTTTTATATGCATATAGTTTGTATATAAGTTTTTTATTCTTTATGAATTTCTATACATTTTATAAAGTATTTCAATAGTTATTAAGATTAATTTTGTAATTTCCAAAACAATTTATTTTGTATCATGGATATTTAACTAAAGTTGGAAAAGTTAAAAAATTAAGGTTACTTGATTATTAACAATGATTTATTAGTCTTTTAAATTTTATTTTAACTTCGTATTTTCAAATTTCCAATAATTTAATAATTTTTAATCATTTGAATTTATGTATTTAATTTTATTTATTTTGCAATTTTTAGGAAATAATTATTCAAGTAAAAAATTACATAATTCATTTTAAGGTATATTTTTGAGATAAAGTTTATCAATCTTTATATTGTTATCCCATTTAATATTTACTATTTATGAGGTATTTGAAATTTAATATATATTTTAGTGAATTTAGAATGAATTATCAAAGTTATAAATACACTAATAAGAAATTTAAGTTTTATAAATATTAAACAATACTCTTTTTCAATAGATTATTAAGATGTAAAAAATTACTTAAGTTGTACGTGTTAACATATTTCATTTTAATTTACATATTTTAAATAAAATTAAATAATTTTTATATTTTTATTCCACAAAATATTCACTATTTTGATGGAATTTTAGTTCAATATATATTTCTATTTAATTTAGAATCAAATAGAAACTTAATTATATATTAATAATTGATGATTTTGTGATTCATCAAACTAATTAGCTGAAAAGAAAGCTTTGTCCCGAGAAATTAGGTTCATGCATCTGCTAATATTTTAAAATCAACTTCATAAACTTCTAAATAATTTGCATAAATTAACATTCATTTATGTATTCATAATCATGTGTAAATATTCACCTAATTTTAAGTAAAATAAAATCATGTTAACTCCAAATGACCTGAAACTGACTCCATTATGTACATATCACTAACCTTAATCCATGAAAATTTTAAAAATCCAAACGTACGCATATTAGAAATAAACCCAAACCAATTTTAGGAAATAAAATTGCAAACGTTTATATCTCTCACATACAATGTCCAAATGTACTCTACTAACTTTTGAAGTAATGCACATTCAAATATCTACAAATTAAGATCAAATTCAAAAGAATCGGAGTTCATTGTGAAAATTGGGTTTTGGGACATAACCGTGCATTGTACATTTTTACTGATTTTGACCTATCATTTCATGTGCATATTTCACTTATTTTGATTTTTCGTTTTCATTTATTTATTTATTTTATTCAATGTTTTTAACTAATTAAATAAAAATAAAATAAAAAAATAGACAAGAAATTTAAAAATGCCATTTCTGACTTGAGCTTACTGACCTAATCCACATGTTTATAATTTATTTCTCTAATTTTTTGATCTATTTCTAACTCATAAAAATCCAAAAGAAGAATCCGAGTCCATTGCATCATTTCACATAATATTTGAGTTTTGTATGCATGCGTTTATCTCTAGACAATCAAATAAAAATTACAAAACTAAAAAATTGATATTTTATACATAAAATATCACCCAAAAAGATCATATCTTGCATGCATTAGTCTGGTTGCAATTGGGTCCTTCATGAACATTGTAATTGCATTTAGACAAACATTTTTCATGTTTTGCATTTTTGCATTTGGGTCCATTTGTTATTTTAATATATTTATATTTGCGTTTATATGCATGGTCAAGGTTATGGTCAAAGTCACAACATGTGGCTCCTTTTGATTTGTCCACCTAAGTGCCATGGTCAAAGTCCCCCTACCCCATCATCCCACCTTGTCGTTTAAAGCACCATTTATAGGTCGTTGGATCGACTTCTATCGAATGACCATCGACAATGCCGCACTATATCAACTCCCCGTACGTGAGTCGCATGAGATCCATTTCCAACTGTTTGATCTTGGAAGATCCAACGATCATCGATGTTCTCCATCCACGTCCAGCACGATCAACCCACTGGCTCGCCTCCGCTGCTGCACCACCACTCAGCTCCGGACACCCATCTTCCCCAACCAATAGAGAATCCTCGACCAGTCCCCAATCTCCAGCCAACCACCATGTCCGATCGAGAAAGAGAGAAAGCAGAGCAGGGAGATGGTTGATTTTGCCAATATTCACGGGTCTTAAGTTCCACACAAAGCGGGAACTCAGTCGAAGTGTCGACCACGCAAAATCCAGCTAAAATCAACAATTAACCCACACTATAGATCAAGCAATAAGAAATAAATGTGGAGTTAAAATTTATTTTTAACTCTGCACAAAAGATGTATAGCAAGCAAGTATGCAGAGAGTTCGAACACAGGGAGCAAACAAGGTATATCAAACAAGTGCGTCCGTGAGTGAATGTGAAGTGTTGTCTACACTATGCAATCAAATATTTTTGTGGGTTTTTAATTTTTATATTTTTTTTAATTTTTTTTAATTTTTAATTTTGTATTTTGATTTTTTTTTACTGATTTTGTATTTTTCTTTTTATATTTTATATTTTTATATTTTCTTTTCTAATAATAGTATATATAGACAATATAGGGAAAGAGAGAACAAAGGATTTATAAAAATAGATGAAAATAGACAAAAATCAGGAAATAAAATCTTTTTGGCTTTTTTATAGTTTTATACTGTTTTTGTGATTTTTGGGAGTTTTTCAAAATATTTTTGGCATTTTAAATAGGCAAAAGATAAGAAAACAATGAATATACTTGCTGGCCGAAATTAAAATGAGGTTGGAAAATATTAAACAGTACCTAAAATTCCTCAAATTAATTTTAAAATATAGACAATGAAACAAGGAAGACACAACAACTGAGTTTGTATTTTTGTGATTTTTCTCTTATTTTCTAGATTTTTATCAAGATTTTTAGGGTTTTCTAATTTTTAAGATTTTTCTTTTGAGATTTTTAGTGATTTTTGGATTGACACTAGTAGATGACAAAACACACAAAATATAATTTTTTTGGAATTTTTCAAAATGTTTTTATAATTTTTATGGATTTTCTAATGTAAACATTCTGAAAAATGCATGTTTTTGAATTTTAATAAATATGGAAATGCAATAAAACACACATGCAAAAATATGGCGTGTAAGTACAAGTTAACAGGAGCTTTTTCAAGTTAAAATGATGCCTTAATTAAATAGATCAAGCAAGCAAAAAGGTCATAGCCTGGCAAGGGTATATATGCAAATATCCAAAAGTCCAGGGGCATACACGCAATTTTTCCACAAAATATTGTACTAAATATCCGAATTTCTGGACCAAATACAAATGTTGAAACCCGCAAGGGTATCGGTGCAAAAAGTCCACCAGGGCGCGTGACTTGCACGCGCCTGACAGGGACCTAAAAGTAATTTCCACAAAACCTGAGGGCTTACATGCAATTTTTACAAAAGTTTAACATTCAAATCACAACTCCTGACACTGGAACAAAATAATAAAAAGCCAGAGGCCCCCCTTGCAAAATGCCCACACCTCACGTGAACGGGTCACGTGAGGTGACGTGGCAAGGGGCCTAGGCGTAAATATGGAAAGTTTAAGGTCCTACTTGCAAATGTTACAAAATATTTAAACTACTAATAAAAGTTTCAGGATTAAAATAAAATTACAAAAATAGCTGGGGTGGCTCTGCAAAATACCCTCGCCAAGACGATCCAACGGTGGAGAGTTCCCCACTTGCCACGTGGCGGCACGGAGTAGCTTGATGACGGTTCGGCGATGGACATCTGGAATTAGATGGATCTCGACGAATCTGACGGTGAAGGCTCTCAAAGATCCAACGGCTGGTGGTGGATCTGGGCTGGGCCGATGATCGAATGGCTGACGGACTATGACGAAGAACAGGGAAGAACTCGTCGCCTGCGAGCTTCCCTGATCTCCTTCTTCCTTCTCAGGCACTATCTCGAGCTGCAAAATGGCTCAGCGGGATCCCCTGGTCCTCCTCCAGAGGCTGGGGGCGACAAAACCTCCGGCGAAGCACGGAGGGGCGGCGCGAGGTCGGCGGAGCAGAAGGGCTCCAAGAACGTCGGAGATAGCAAAATTGACCCCCAGGTGCGTCAGAGCTTCAGGACCTGCACCAAAACATGTTAAGGAGGTCGAGGGCAAAATACCTCAACCTCCAGTGGCTCTCAAAATTGGGGTGATCGGCGAGATGGATACTCGCCGGAGTTGCGCTCCGGCGAGGTGATCGAACAGGTGATTTGATGGCTTATTTGACGAGAAATGAAGATCTAGATGGACCTAAGACTACCATTAATATAACGAGGATAAAAATGAAGCGGAGAGACAACCTCAATGGCCGGAGCCAGAGGGTAAATACCTCTACGGCAAGGCTCGCCGGAGGTTTGGAAAACGCTCAGATCAAGTGCCGATCCGCCGCCTTGAAGCAAGGGACCTGGAGCTGTCACCTCCAGGTAGCTCGAGCACAACTCAGGGGGGAAGATCTGGGTGAATCGCGATTCAAAATTCAAAAGAGAATCAGAGCTGGGTTTTAAGGGGTTGACGGTCAGTGGAGAATGAACGAGGCATGGTGGGTGCTGCAGTGATCCGCGACCCAAGATGAAGCTTGGGCGTGAATCCTTGATGCAAGAGCTGCAAAAGTTGTGAAGGGTGTATCATATTTTAATGAAAGGGTTAACCTCGAAAAAAGGGTGGAGATGGGGGTCAAACTCTACTCTGACGCATTCCAGGAGGGAAGGTCAGGTTGTTGACCTCGGTCAACGAGCCCGACCACCTGGTTGGTCCACGTGGACCAACCAGGAAAAACCTCCTGGAAATACCTTATTAAATCAATAAAAAAATATAAAACGATTTATTTAATTTTAGATTATAAAATAAAAAATGTTTGAAATTTTGTAAAGAATTTTATCATGATTATTAATTATTTTTATGAGGTTTATTTTTACAAGTTCACTTTTATGTCCTTTATAGGTATTATACCTATATACTTTATTTCTTAATTTCTATTTTATGTATTTTAATTTTATTACCTATGTATTATACATACATGTATTTTACAAGTTCACTTTCATACAAGTATGTCTATAGGTATATTACCTATGTATTATACATACATGTATTTTATTTTGAGTTTTCTTTACATTTTTATTCTGATTTTATTGTACAAATATATTATTTACAAAATTATAAAAATATAAAAATACAAAAATAATGAATAAATAATAAATTGAATATTTTCATCTGTACAAGTATACTACAAGGGTCCAAAACTCAACTTTCAAACCGTAACTCCAAAAAAATACGAAATCATCTCCATTAAATAGATTATTTTATGCTATATACAGTTAAAGGTGAGTTTGGTACATTTCGAGTTTTTATTTGCAAAATACGGGTCTGGGAAGTTGGAGTTTTGGATTCTTATTCAGATCATAACTTTTTATCTGTACATTATTTTTTAGTGAAATCAATTTTGTATTTTTCTGTACTTAATTATCTACAACTTTCATGTACAAAGTTTCTTTATTTGAGGTATAAAAAGTGGAACCAAAAATAGGTCCCAAAATGAGTAAAGAATGAATAGAATAGTATAGGTATCTGACCCTTATCTCCCCCTACTTTATTCCTAGTCGACCTATTCATCAAGATGCCTAGGTCTCGGGGTTTTGGGTCATAAAATATTTACAATATTTTATTCTTTTTTTCTTTTCTTTTATTTATTCTATAATTTTGGTTTTAATTACAGTATTTTATACACTAATGGGATGCACATGCATGAATGCTAAGATGCTATATTTAAAGCTATTTACAGGCATTTGCTAGGGTTTTTGGTGCCAAAATGATAGAATAAAGATGATGAAATGTGGATTCATCATCCCCCTATACTTTACCTTTGCTAGTCCCTAGCAAACACTTATGCAATAAGTGCAAAAAGAAAAGAAAGAAAAGAAAAAGAAGAACTTGGATTTAGTTTAATTATCCAACTTGTCCTCAGAAAATCAAAGTTTGGAGCTTAAGTCGGACCTTTGGAATTTTAGTGCGGGCGGAACCTTAGTGAGAACCGGATTTGAAATCCAATAGTCCCTGAGAATCCCAAAACTCTGCTCAAGTCTCCTCAATAGCCAGGTCATAGATATTTCAACTCATACGCAAACCCTTACGACTATGAATCTGACTCGTACAGTGTAAGTGATGGTGGCTCTCCCCAACTGAAATGACAAAGAGACTGACTTCTCCAATATGACAACCCAATGATTCCCCAATCCAACAACTCATCCCTCAAGGAGCAGGGTATTCCCTTCTAAGTTCAAGTGGCAACCAGCCCAAGAGGAGGGGGTGAAGAGAAGAATGAACGGTAGCCGATGTAGCTACCTATCCTGGGATGCAAGACCAGTGTAGTCAAGTCATCCAGCTGCAGGCTCACATGATTTGACTTTGAAGCTCAAGCTTGCTTATTTGACTTTACAACATATGTACACTCCGGCATGCATTTTTATTTTTGTACAGGCCTGTCCATTTTTTTGGAGTTTTTGCTTTTTTTTTGCATTTTTTTGAATACTATATACAACAGCATTTACATAGGGAGTTTTTCCTCTTGAGCCAGTAGACTATCCCTCTTTTGAAGCTTTATTGAAACCCACAAATCTCCCATCCTCGAAACTCATCATTACTGGATGGGTTGGGGCGCACTTCCCTCCCTAGAGGAGGACAAGTGTTTCCACCCGTGTGCATCTCATACCGGCAAATCCAATCCCCTCACCACTCCAACTGAGTTGAGCCATGTGAAAGGTGCAGGTGTCCAAGTTAGGTCATTATCAACAAGAGTCGTGCGTGTGCTCCGAAATACTCTACTTAGGCAGTCAAGAATCCATTGGACCAAGTCTCGTGATCCTCAAAGAATTAAGTCAACTGGACCTGAAGTACCTCAAACCCAGTTCCTATAAGGTTCCTGTTAATTAGGTAGATTTTAAGGTCCAATCAAGCTCCAATCTCCGGATTTTATTTAGACTCGTTCAACTATCAAACTCAATCCGAAAAATGCTCATGCTATGCAATGCTATGCAGAAAATATTTTTGTGATGCAATTTTCAAAGATTTTGAACTTTTTATGGATTTTTGAAAAGATGATGATGATGATGCATATGCATTTTTTAGATTTTTCAAAAAGATTTTTCAAATGTTTTTGGATTTTAATTTTGCAAATGTTTTTGGAATTTTTGAAAACAAAAAGATTTTGGCTAAAAACTAGGTGAAAACTATGTACACGGGAGTGCTTCTTTATATTTACAAGAAATGGATTTTAAGAATTTACAAGGGTAAGTGGTCAATTTTATACATATACACATAGTGGATTTTAGTGAGATGTATGTATTCCTCAAACTTATTTGATACAGATTTTTCAAACAATTTTGAAAACTATAGTCCAAAATAATTTTTACAAACAGTTTTTACAAAGATGTACACACATTTGAAAGTCATTTTGCAAAGGTTTTCAAAACAATATATACAGATTTTTCAAATATTTTTGCAACCATTTTTCCAACCATTTGCAAATCATTTTTCAAACATTTTATTTCACCCAAAGAAAATAAATTTTTGCAAACCACACATTTTACACAGGTTGAAACATGTAACAAAACATTTTCAAAATAGTTTTCAATAGATTTTCACAAAGATTTGCAAACTATTTTTCAAACATTTTGCAAAAAACATTTTCACCTGATTTATTAATCAGTATCTACAGAAAGAATTTGAGGAACAAAACACCTTTTTATTAAGGTTTTTAATGAATTTTAAAGAATTGTTAGCCATATTATTAAGAAAATACGAAAGTACGAGTTATGGCTAAAGTATATACATAGTATATACGACCCCCCTATACTTAGCTTGAGCTATGTCCTCATAGATCGTCGAGAAAAGAGAAGACATAACTCGTACTAAGTGTAGACAAGTCTAAAGAATAAATGAATGAACCAATCAATGAGAAGTTGACCGTCCCCCCTATACTTAGGATCAAATAATCCTAAGTATAGCAGACTGTACACAATGCAGAGAGGGTTAAGGGTGGAAATGAACGGATCTTACTCAGATTATCTCCCCCTATACTTAGGGTAAAATATCCCTAAGTATAGACAAGAAGAGGAGACAATGGAGAGGATCGAAATGAATAACAGAACTCGAGGTGCACACCCCCCTATACTTAGGACAAAGTACGTCCTAAGTACAGAAAACTGACAACAAGGGGCGGCACCTTTTTGATAGATAAAGAAAGTAGAAGAGCAAAAGAAGAAAAGAAGAAAAATCAATCAACAGATGAAAGAGTGATATGAACAGATGGATTTGTACAGCGGATGATGGCATTGATCACCGTGTATGAGATGCAGATGATGTGAGTCACAGAACACATCTCATACCAGAAGAATGGGGGCAACGTCGATGGTCGGCGGATCATGATCTAGATATAGCTTCAGGCGTTGACCATTGACGCGGAAGGTAGAGGAAGATGACGGTTCGGATATGTCGATGCTGCCATTGTCATGTACCTTCCTGACCACATAAGGACCTTTCCACTTGCTCTGTAATTTCCCTGGAAATAGTTTCAGCCTGGAATCAAACAACCATACTCTCTGATCTGGCTCAAACTGTTTATGGCTGATATGAGAATCGTGCCATGTTTTCACTTTCTCTTTGTACTGTAGGCTGTTGGAAAAGGCTGTGTCTCTCAGTTCTTCCAGGGCTGCCAACTCTGCTCTTCTCTGCTCTCCTATGCTCTCGGGATCTAACAGTAACTCAGTGACTGCCCAAAAGGATTTATGCTTGATCTCCACTGGCAGATGGCACGGCTTGCCATAGACGAGACGAAAGGGAGATGTCCCCAATGGATTCTTGAAAGAGGTCCGATAGGCCCACAAGACCGAGTCCAAAAGCTGTGACCAATCCTTTCGGTCTGGTCGGACAACTTTCTGCAAGATTGTTTTTATCTCCCGATTCGATACTTCGACAAGACCATTAGTCTGAGGGTGATACGGTGTGGCGACCCGATGGTCAATGCCGAACTCATCTGCAAGGGCCCTAACCTTGTCATTGATGAAATGAGACCCCCCGTCTGAAATCAAGACTCTAGGTACCCCAACCGTGAAATGATATTTTCCTCAAAAATTTGCATACGGTTTTAGCATCTGCGGCTCGGGAGGGGATGGCCTCAACCCATCGGCTGACATAATCAACAGCGAGCAAAATATGCTCGAATCCCTGACTCTTAGGAAATGGGCCCATGAAATCAATCTCCCATGCATCAAAAACCTCACAAAAGTGAATGGGTTGCATGGGCATCATGTCTCTCTGTCCGCAGGTTCTCATCTTCTGACAGTCAGTACATCTCTTCACGAACTCATCAGAATCCTTGAAGAGAGTCGGCCACCATAGGCCGGATTGAAGCACCTTCTGTGCTGTCCTTTTTCCAGAATGATGTCCTCCTGCCTCAAGCTTGTGGCGGTATGTGAGGACGCTCTGCTGCTCTTCTTGAGGAATGCACCTCCTCCAGATGCTATCCCCTCCTTCATGATAAAGGACGGGATCCTCCCAATGGTAAAACTTGGCCTTAGCTAGGAAGGTCTCAAGTTTCTGCCTGGTCCAACCCTGAGGGACCGTCTTGGCAACAAGATAGTTTACAAAGTCGGCATACCATGGGAGTGAGGCGACCGCCAAGATCGCCTCGTCTGGGAATGTCTCTGTAATAGGTGCGCTGGGCTCAGATTCCTCAAGATTCTCCAATCTGGAGAGATGATCCGCCACCACATTCTTGACTCCAGGCTTATCCTTAATCTCAATATCAAATTCCTGGAGTAGAAGGATCCATCTGGTAAGACGTGCTTTGGCATCCTTCTTCGCCATTAAGTACCGGATGGCGGTGTGATCGGTGTAAATTGTCACTCTAGATCCGAGAATATAAGATCGATACTTATCCAAAGCAAAGACTACAGCCAGCATCTCTTTCTCAGTCACAGTGTAATTCCGCTGAGCGGCATCCAAAGTCCGGCTGGCGTAGTGAATGACAAACTGTAAACCATCCCTCCTCTGTCCAAGCACAACCCCAACGGCAAAATCTGAAGCATCCGTCATGATCTCGAATGGGAGAGACCAATCAGGTGGCTGAAGGACAGGAGCTGAAACAACCATATCTTTGAGAGTCTCAAAAGACGCAAGACTTATCATTGACAATGAACTCGGTGTCTTTCGTCACCAGATCAGTAAGTGGTCGGGCAATACGACTGAAGTCCTGAATGAACCATCGGTAGAAACCGACATGCCCCAGAAAAGACCGCAACTGACGTAAATTGGACGGTGGATTGAGTTTTCTGATGATATACACCTTGGCCAGATCAACCTCCATGCCCCTGTTGGAGACGATATGACCAAGGACCGTCCCTTGAGTCACCATAAAGTGGCTCTTCTCCCAAGATAAAACAAGATTGACCTCAATGCAGCGCTGAAGCACACGGTTGACGAGTCCGCAAAAGCCGCGATAAGAAATCGTTTTAATCTTTGTGAGTGAAATTAATGAATGTCGTTCGTTGTAGGCGGCAATCGGAAACAGTCAAGAAATAACCACAAATTTTATTCGATTTTAATCAAGTGGTTTTATGTTTATTTTACTTGGGCAAGTCCCAAGGTCGATCACAAGGAGGCAAAGGAACAACCTAGAGTTGTGTTTATCCAATTTTTAGTTCGGTTTTCAAGGCGGTTTTTTTTTTGAATTTTTCAATGTAATATGAGATGCAAAATGCAAGTTCGGCCTATTTTAGGGACTAAAATGTAAATTTCCATCAAACGATGTCCGAAAAATACGAAACTTGGCCACAATGTAAATGACGATGAAATGAGTGCACTGTAATTTTTTTGGAATTTTTGAATGCAATATGAATTTTTTATGAATTTTTAAATGCAAACAGAATGATTTTCAATATTTAATTATAATAAATATTAAACCTACTTATTTTCGAGAAATAAAATTATTTAAGATCTATCACTAAGTAATGGATCTTAGAAAAATCCTAGACCTCAAAAATGTGGGATTTAATACCTATTAAAAATTAAACAATGAAAGATGCAAAATGATTTTTACAGAGGAAATTATGCGTGCAAATGCAAAGATTTTTGGGCACAATGTCAAGCAAAATAATCTCTACAATATGTGATTTTTGGGGAATTTTTAGAGCAACGGTTAATTAACTAAGAATTTCAGAACACAGATTGGGCAAAATATTCCAATTTCCACAAAACAATCAACCATAAATCACAAAAATGTCTACAGCATGTCAAAATGTAGAGAATTAAAAGATGAACAAAATGCTATTTTTAAATAAATAAAATGATGCAATGTAGAGGTCTATCATGGATGACAAACACAGGGGTACAGATGCAGTAAAATAAATAAATAAAACATGCAAGAGGGCCTATATGTAATTACCGAAAGAGCCGGGGGCCTGGATGCAATTTTTCCGAATGGTCATGTGCGCTGCACGTGATCTCTGCTGGAGGGACCTGGCGCGGAATGTGGGAACTTCGGAGGGTTGTTTGCAAGTTACCCAACGTCACGTGCAATGCACGTGACTTGGGGGTAGAGTGCTGAGGAAGTTTCCCCACGCACGTGCCTCGCACGTGCGGGGGACCTCGGACCTCGAGCCCGGCGACGATGGCGGAGTTCAGCCTTGGCGGGCCGGTCGATGACGGTGGTCGGGAGGCGGAGCCCAGCCCCTCCCGGCGGAGTGGAGACGATGGCGGGTTGGCGGTGGCTCTGGAGCGCTGGCGGGGGGGGGGGGGGGTTGTCAATGACGGAGGTCGGAGTTGACCGGCTGCTGTCTGGTGGAGAAGAAGACGGAGGCCGGCGTTGTTGAAGCGGGGTTGGTGAAGAAGGCTGTCGGTGGTCGCCAACGTGAGGCGTAGTTGGAGTTGTTGATGAAGCTGGGCGTGGTTGTCGATGATGGGGTTGGCAGAGATGTCGCCGAGGCTCTACGCTGGAAGCGGAGCAGCGTTCCTAGAGGTGGCGTGGGGGCGCGACGTCGAAGACGAAGGTCGCTGATGGCGAAGATGAGGAGCGGTGCTACGTTTCGCGAGGCGGAGAGGAAGGGATACTCCGAGCGGAGCGTGGGGCTCGGAGCGGAGAGGTAGAGCGAGAGAGAGAGGGAGGGAGAGAGAGAGTTAGATTACCGGGAGAGACGAAGGCTCGACGACGGAGCGGCCGGAGCGGGCAGCGGCGGAGGAGCTTGGCTGCGACGAAGCACTGGAGGCTTCGGATCACGCCAAAAAAAAGGGAAGCACCGGGCTGTCACTTCCGATGATGGCCTTTGGTCGAACGGCGGATGATGTTTCAGGGGGTCGGCGATGGTGCTTATATAGGGTAGAGGGAGGTCGGGCAGCCGGTGGTTGCCGAGGGCCGGTGCGAAGATCGGGGGAGGGCGTTGGCGAGGATAGCGGAGGGTGGTTGGTCGTTAGGGTCAACGGCGATGGAGGAGGAGGTTTCGGAGAGGGCGGAGGACCGGCGAGCGGAAGGGGTTGAAGGAGGGGTAGGGCGCACGTGCAGTGCGCGTGCGGGGGAGGCACGTGCGCGGCACGTGCGGGCGAATTATAATTTTTTT
The DNA here is from genome assembly GCA_037367405.1 of Ottelia alismoides. Classification (NCBI taxonomy): domain Eukaryota; kingdom Viridiplantae; phylum Streptophyta; class Magnoliopsida; order Alismatales; family Hydrocharitaceae; genus Ottelia; species Ottelia alismoides. The sequence continues at coordinate 48,810 of JAZKJV010001827.1, read as the reverse complement.
ATATAAAAACGAAGAAAAGAAAAGGCCAAAAACCACTGACACGTGGCGGCCTCTGAGGCTGCCACGTGTCAGCTCCAGAAAAATCAAAGGAAAAAGAGTTTGTAAAATCAAAAGGAAATAGTAAACGACCACGGATCGAAAAAGTTTCTTCACGTCTCAACGAGATCTACAACTTTCATGAAGACATCAAAGCCAAATTCGGTCAAATGTGAAAAGTGAATTTTTGGGGTATCCCATGTACATAGAATACCTTGATTTTTGGGTTTTCTAATTTTTTTTGTCATTTTTTTTAACAAGATAAAAATCCGGAAAAATATGGAAAACTCAAAGATAAATAAAAGGCACTAATTCTAATTTTTTTGGATTTTTATTAATTAATAAAATATATACATAAAATATAGGACAGAAAAGCCGCGAAAATATACAAAAGAGGCCCAAAAACCCAACTTTCACATACGAGCTCCGATTCACTTGAACTTGGTCTTGTTTTGAAGATAATTGAATGTGCATTAGTTCAAAAGTGGGTAGGATCAAATCGGACACTAGATGGGGAAGATATGTGGCTTTTAGTCCGAAAATCCTGAAACTAGGGTTTGGGTTTTTGGTCCACTTATTTGAGTTAGTGATTTTTTTGTATTTTTCATTTACTCTTGTGAGTGATATGTACACAATGGAAGTGGTTTTGGGTTATTCGGAGTTAGCATGAAGGAGTTAAAAATAGGGGAAGTTAGGCTATTTACAGGTCAATTTGGGCTTGGATTTTTGGCTTCTTATTTGATGCAGAATTTAATGCTAACATGCAATTCTTATGAAATCATGCACAAATGCTAATTATGCGAAATAGATGCAGATATGCTGTTGATTTTTAAGGACTTAAGCTTAATAAATGAGATTTAGAGTGATGAATCCGAGATTCATCATCCCCCTATACTTAAACCATGCTCGTCCCTGAGCATCAAAAAGACATGCCATGAAGTGAAATGAGACTGGGTTCCATACCAGGACCATGAGCTGAAGGTGAAAGCGAAACTAAACTCGACCTTTGGATTAATAATGTGGCGGAACTTCTGTGAGACTTAGAATTTTAAAATCAACAACCTTCAAGTTATACACATCATTGTTACAGTTTCGGCTCAGAAGTCATCTTAGATCAATCCTCTTCCCAAAGTATACCCTACGAACATTGAATAACCGACTCGTGTGTGTGAAGGTTTTAGCTCTTCCCATCTAGAATGCCGGACTACCATGCTCCTCTCCTTTCCAGTAACTCGTCCTCGGGGAGTCAGGTATTTCCTTCTAAGGTCTGTCGTGCTGTGTTCACAATCGAAATGGGGGAGAAGCTAGAAGAAAGAGAAAAGAACTGGAGGGGGTGGCCAGTGTAGTCACCTCTCCTTGTGAAGATGGCCAGTGTAGCCAAGTCTTCACCAAGATCTGCAGGTTTCTTGAAGCTTGGACCTTTTTGGTCGAATTGTTATTTGGTAGAATGCTTCTTTGTATTTGGAATTTTTGGTGGTTCTGCTTGGATCTTGTTTTGCCCCTACGGATATAGCATCTTTTTATTCCGTACATTTTTTGGGGTCTTAGAAAAATTGTGCCCAGCCGTCCATCCCTTTTCCGAAGCTTTATTTCAACCCGAACTCCGGTCTTTAGATTTCCACGCTACCAGAAAAGAAACTCACATAATCTTCCAACATCCCGTCTGGGTTGAGCTAAGTGCATAGTGCGAGAGTACAAATTAATTCCCTATTCCAGAGTTGTACCCAGAATGAAGAGATCAGGTTAGACACTAAGAGTCAAACGCTGCATATTGTCATGTGGAACTTAAAGAATTAAGTCAAAAAGACCTGAAGCTCTTAACATCCTATTTCTCGGTGAAGTTCCTCTGAAAATTAGGTGGATTAAGGGCAAGTTCAGACCACTCTCGGTTTCGGCTCACAACTTGGTTCAGAACCCAATGACTTTTCACAAATGCAAATGCATGTGATGCAAGTGTGTGAAATGCAGATTTTTTTTTCAAAAATTTTGGCATTTTATGTAAGGGAAATTTTTTATGCAGAAAATGGAATCAGAAGCCCTTTTTTTTTTAAAAATTTTGGGCAAGTCAGTGTTAGTAGCAAAACTCTTTTTTTTCCTTTTTTTTTCAAGTTAGTACCCACCCCGTAAATACATATAGACTTACGCGAAAGTACGAGATATGGGTAAAATATATACAAAGTATATATACAGACCCCCCTATACTTAGCGAGTGCTGTGTCCTCAGAGCACAAAAAGCGTAATGAAGTCATAGCTCGTGCTAAGCGTAAGGGAGTGTAAAATTTATATATAATGGGTTAGGAAGTAAAGTGGAAAAGAGGCGGTCATGATATGTGAATGAGGAGAGTGTATACAGGTGGGTGTCGGTTCCCCCTATACTTAGGCTCTTGACAGCCTAAGTATGGACGAATGGTGGGAATGGAGCGATCGAGAGTTAGGAGAGGAATGATATATACAGATGGCATCGATCCCCCCCTACACTTAGGCCTTGGCCTAAGTAGAGGAAGAAGCTGTACAAGGAGACCAATGTGGTCGGGAGGGAGGGTGGGTGTGATCAGATAGATTTTCAATATCCTTGCTCTGCGTGAAATATATGGCCTCGACTTGAACGGTTTGTTCTTTGGATGATTCAATGTATGGCTTCAGCATTTGTCCATTTACTGAGAACGGTTGTGCATTCTCTTTGAGTTCGGCAATATCTATGCTTCCATTGGTATGCACATCGACAACAATGTAGGGGCCCGTCCATTTTGATTTGAGCTTCCCTTGAAAAATCTTCAACCGAGCATTAAACAACCACACTTTCTGTCCAGGGATAAAGGTCTTCTCTCGAATGTGTCTATCATGCCATCTCTTGACCTTGTCCTTATAAATCACACTGTTGTCATATGCCCGATTTCGGATTTCAATAAGCTCATTCAGATTTAAGTCTCGACATAGTTTCCCAAGGTGACAACTCCAATTCAACTTTTTGATCGCCCATTCAGATTTGTGAATCAGTTCTGCAGGAAGATGACATGGCTTGCCATAGATCATCATAAAAGGTGAAGTACCGAGTGGAGTCTTATAGGCTGTCCTATAGGCCCATAGAACTTGGTCCAGCAGTGTCGACCAATTCTTCCTATCGGGACGAACCAACTTCTGGAGAATGTTCTTCACTTCTCTATTAGAAACTTCTGCCATGCCGTTAGATTGTGGATGATACGGGTTGGCTATTCTATGCTCAAATTTGTACTCCTTAGCCAAAGATCTCATTTCCCTGTTCACGAAGTGGCTACCTCCATCAGAAATCAATACTTTTGGTATCCCGAACCTCGCAATGATGTTATCTTTGATAAACTTACAGACGACTTTGCTATCTGCGGTTCGGGTTGGAATAGCCTCTACCCATCTTGATAAATAATCCACCGCTAACAAGATGTACTCAAATCCATTGCTGTTGGGAAAGGGACCCATAAAATCGATCCCCCATGCATCAAAAACATCGCAGAAAATTATCGGTTGCATGGGCATTTCATCTCTATATCCCATAGTCCCTCCCATTCTTTGACAAATCGGGCATGACCGTACAAATTCATTATCATCCTGAAATAAGGTTCGCCAGTAAAATCCACATTGGAGTACCTTGTGCGCGGTTCTCTTTCCCGAATGGTGTCCTCCAGCCTCGAGAGAGTGACAGTGTGTGAGGACACTCTGATATTCCTCCTGAGGAATACATCTTCTCCAGACACAATCCGGTCCTTCATAGAAAAGGAAAGGATCGTCCCAATGGTATTTTCTCGAATCTGACTTTAATCGATCAATCATTTTTTGGGTCCAACCATAGGGAACCTTCTTGGAGACAAGATAGTTCACTATGTCGGAATACCATGGGGTTGACTCAGTGACGCAAACCGATTCGTCTGGAAAAGTCTCCTTGATTGGTCCAATATCAGGATGATCATTTTGCTCGATTCGGGAAAGGTGATCAACAACCACATTCTTTATTCCAGGTTTATCCTTAATCTCCAAATTAAACTCCTGGATTAACAAGATCCATCTCAAAAGTCGTGCCTTGGCATCCTTCTTATCCATGAGATATCTGATTGCTGTGTGATCTGTGAAAATGGTCACCTTGGAGCCCAATATGTATGATCTGAATTTTTCCAGGGCCCAAACAACCGCGAGCATTTCCTTTTCAGTTACTGTATAATTTCTCTGTGCAGGATCCAACACTTTGCTCGCGTAGTGAATCGCATAAGGAATTCCATCTCTTCTTTGTCCGAGAACTGCTCCGACAGCAAAATCCGATGCGTCAGTCATGATCTCGAAGGGAAGAGACCAGTCGGGAGCTTGTAATATCGGCGATTCACATATTTTCTTTTTCAGGAGCTCGAAGGCCTCTAGACATCGGTGATTTACAATAAACTCGGTGTCTTTTCCTAAGAGCTCAGTCAGTGGGCGGGCGATCTTTGAAAAATCAGGAATAAACCGTCGATAAAATCCAACATGCCCTAAGAACGACCTCACTGACTTGACGTTGGTTGGTGGCTCAAGTTTCTTGATCACATCCACCTTGGCAGGGTCCACCTCCATCCCTTTTTTGGAGATGACGTGCCCCAACACGATACCCTCAGTCACCATGAAGTGACTCTTCTCCCAGGAGAGTACCAAATTTACCTCCCTGCATCTCTGAAGGACTCGGTCCAAGTGTGCTAAGCATGTATCAAATGAATCACCATGAACCGAGAAGTCGTCCATGAAGACTTCCAGGAAATCACCAACCATTTCGGCAAATACGACAATCATGCACCGCTGAAATGTGCCTGGGGCATTGCAAAGCCCGAATGGCATGCGCTTGAATGCGTAAGTACCGAAGGGACATGTGAACGTGGTCTTTTCCTGGTCCTCGGGAGCGATAGCTACTTGATTGTAGCCGGAGTACCCATCAAGAAAACAGAAGAATGCTTTCCCTGCAAGTCTCTCCAATATTTGATCAATGAATGGCAGTGGAAAGTAGTCTTTCTTGGTCGCAGCATTCAGGCGCCGGTAATCGACACAGACGCGCCACGACGTGGGTACTCGGGTCGCGATCTCTACCCCCTCCTCGTTGGTAACCATCTGGATTCCCGACTTCTTCGGGACGACATGAAGGGGGGCTACCCACTTGGAGTCAGAAATGGGGTAAATAAATCCTGCTTTGCACCATTTCTCTATTTCTTTCTTCACCACTTCCCGAAGATTGGGGTTTAATCTTCTCTGAAATTCACGGGAAGGCCTTGCATTATCCTCAACATAAATTTGGTGCGAGCAGAGAGCGGGGTTTATTCCTACGAGATCCGACACAGTCCAACCTATGGCTTTTCGATTTCGCTCAAGGACTTCGATCAGTCTGGATTCTTGGTCCACGGTTAATGATGAGCTAATGATCACAGGGAATTTTTCTTTGGGTCCATTGAGGAATGCATATTTCAGCGTGGGAGGTAATGGTTTCAACTCAGGTAATTCAGAATCATCAATCAAGTCTGGCTGAATTATCTTTGTATCTGGTTCAGTGTCGGTCGGTGGTGAGTCACTGTGTGAAGTGTTGGCTACCAATTCAGAAGTCAGATGGGTCGGATCGCTAGAGTAAAATGGTAATTCGGCCAGAGCCGCGTCCGATTCGTCATTGATTTTTCTTGACACATCCGAAAGGCTTTCTGTGTCATTAATGGTGAAGTAGTCTGAGTGTTTTGAGATGTTTGGAAATATCTCGCAAAGTGCATTGTGCATCATTTCTTCTTCCGAGGAAGTGCTTTCAGTCTGTATGTCTGGAAGTTGGTCCCATGACCCAGTGGTTCTGAGGAGATTACATTCTGATGTTTCGGCATCTTCAGTTGTGGATTCGGAGTCTGGCCTTTGCCACTTTGTTTGTTTCATCTCCAAGTCCACTTCTCCGCCTGGAGAACGGAATTTCATCATGCCAGTTCCGTAGTCGAATACGGCTTTAGCGGTTCTTAAGAAAGGTCTTCCGAGAATGATTTGTGATTCCTTCCAATGGTTCGGGGTTTCCATGTCCAGGACAGTGAAGTCTACTTTGTATTCTGTACCCTCGATAATGATGATGACATTCTTCACCTCTCCCTTAGGTCTTTTAGTGGATTTGTCAGCAAATTGGAGTAAAGATGATGATTTCTTGAGAGGGCCCAACTCCAATCGATAATATAAGGCTAAGGGCAGAAGGTTTATGGAAGATCCATTGTCGAGAAGTGTGCGTGTGAATGCTATGCCGCCAATGTGACTCTCCACATAATGGGCGCCCAGATCCCTTTTCTTTCTTGGCAGATGCTGGTTCTTGACACATTTGGTGGTGGCAACTGTCAAGATATGCGTCTCCACAAATTGACTTGTTCTCTTTGTACGAGTCCTAGTGGGAGTGCATTTTGCCTTCAAGTATTTTTGAAAGGCCGGATTACCTGCCACGTATTGATCAAAGGGTACTTTGACTGTGATGTTTTGTTGGCAGAATTTTTCCATGACTGGGTCATCTTTGATGTTTTTCTTTTGTTTCCCTTTCTTTAGGGCATGGGGGAAAGGAATGGAAGCACTTGAGACAGGGGACAGAAGGTCAGAATCATAAATACGAGCATCTTTATTAGACTTGGAGTTTTTATTACAATCATCAGATTTTTGATAATAATCAAAATCAGGTTGCTGAAAAGATGACAAAGGTATTTTTGCAGCAACTAGAGGTTCAAGGTCCTCTGCAGACTCCATAGATGCTTTCCCCTTCTCTGGTGCTGGGATCCTCAGGCGTCTTTCTCCATCTTCCTCGGAAGCATCCTCCGGCTGATCCTCCGAGTCTTCATGAACCGATTCCCGAGTCCGATCAGGTACGGCCACGGTCCTTCCGCTCCTGAGTGACATGGCATGTATATTGTCAAACGAAAGGTTCTCATGTTCAAAAGTGGAAAAATCTGAATAGTATACCTGGCCAGTGTGTTGAGATGATTGAGATCGGTTCAAGCTATTGGGGTTAGCTTAAACTTGGGCGGGAATGGTTGTAGTGGGGACAGTCTGCTCATCCTTCCAACGGGACAAGCGGTTGACATCAACTCGAAGATCTTCCAGCTCATTTCGGAAGTGACGAAACTCTTCAAGTATTTGTCTCTGGATGTCGATCGGTTCTTCTGGGGGTTTGGATGATTGAGCTGATTGTCTGGGGGCTTGAGATTGCTGATGGTATTGCTGAGGTTGGCTCTGGCGATTGTAGGGTTGTTGCTGCTTCGGTTGCTGGAATGCGGCATTATAGAAAGTGGGTGGGCGCTGATAAGTCTGACGGTCTCCCATATTACCCTGTCGGGTAGTGTCTTGGGTGTACCAGATGCCATTCACTTCAAATGTCAGAGGCGGGGCTTCCTTGAATGTCTCAGTCAGTGGGGGCTGCTGTTGGGAAAATTGGGCGTGGGATTGATCGTGAGCCCATGGTTGTTGTTGCTCTGCTCCTGGTTGTTCCTGGACATGATGGACATGATATATCGGGACAGTAGGTGCACTAGGCATCCCCATTTTGGATACCTTCTCGGTGAGTTCCTCCATCTGCTTCGGGAATTGCGAAATCCTACTGTCGATATCGTTCATTCTCTTGTCCACAATTGTCAATTTGTCAGAAATAAAATGCATGCTTGGAATCAAGTCCTCAGCTATTTCTGCCACCGTCTGCTTCCCACCTTTGGCTTGAAGGGTGTTAAGGGAATCAGTGTATGTTCTACTGGCAATTTGAGACCGGCTTGTTTCTGCCATCTGCTCCAGTATTTTCCAGACGGTCTCAGCCCCACGTGATGTATAATTCCCTCCGCAGGCAGCGCTAACTAATCCTTGAGTCTCATGATTTAGACCAGAGTAAAGAGACTGGACTAGGATGTTATTGTCCAGGTTATGGCAAGGACATTTCTGAAGTAGATCTTTAAAACCGGTCCCATGCCTCACAGAGTGGTTCATTGGGCATCTGAGAGAAGCTGGTGATGCGGGGTCCTCATTTGATTGGTCCGGCTCAAGGGGTAGAATTTCTTCAGAAAGAGGTTTTTGAACCTCTCATAAGTCGTCACAGTCACCCCCAAGTTTTTCACCCAGTAGTATGCTTTTCCTTTCAAGGCGAAAGGTAGTGCAGTGAGACGAATGTAGTCTTGGCTGACTTGTGGGTGCCTCAGATTAGAACATATCAGCTCCAGGTCCCTCAGGAATTCATATGGCTCCTCAGTCGTATTACCATGGGAATTGGGGTAATTGACTGACGAAATGTGGTTTCAGTTCATAGTGAATCGCCGGTTGTGGTGGCTGTAAATAGTTCCACACTTGGTACTGTCCAGGGTTGTAAGCGCTTCCATTGGCACTTCCTCCCCAGCATTCAACTGCTCAAGTTGTGTCCTTAGTAACTGTTGTTGCTGCTCAGATGCAGCCAATCTTGCTAGGATCATTTGAATGGCGTCATCATTTGTTTCATCTTCAGGGTCTTTTTTGGAAGCCATCTTTGGGGGAATCTCTTCTTCTTCACCTTCAGAATATAAAGGGTTCGAGTTTAATAGATTGGAAAGAATTGATGTAATAGTTGTCCTCGATTTTTGGTGATAGAGAGACAGTTTGGGTCTGTCCTCCTTCTAGGGAAGAAGAAGGAATCGTAAGAATTGAGTTCTTGGGAATGATTTCCCGGAGGCCAAGCAGGTCCAGAGTAAGAGTTTCTCTTGGCTTTTGAGATTGGGAGTTTGTGGTAGAGAGAGACGAGCCTGAACAAGAATTACCACAGTCTTCCATTCTCGGGGTCAACAAGATGTTTTTATGATGTAGACACAATTGTGTGGTATTCGTTGATGAACTATTTTCTACGCACAATCAAACACAATACAAGGGTTGTTTCAACCAACTCAACTCAAAGTGAAGACCGTAAGGGTCCGGTCAATTATCTTGTTAGTTTTAATTGGTGATAATTCCAGTCTTGCAAGTCGTTTAAACGGGCTGTTGGGTTTGGAGCTGGGATCTAGCCTAGTGTGGCGGCTCTCTCCTCGCTGCAAGATAAAATCAGACAATGTCGGGGTTGCTCTCCCGCAGAAATCCTTGATTTTATGGATTTTTAAGATCGGCTTTATTTAGCAGTCCCAATTTTATTGAGGCGATCACTGAAGAATTTAGATGAACACAAATACACGTCTACCGTCCAGTCCCAATTCCTTTAGATTTATGTGATAAAACAAGAGAGAGGAATTCGGGAAAAGCCGATGCACGCGGAAAACTATGATGAATGCTCAGTTAGAAGACTTACAGTGCCTCCTCGCAATCTCCATGTGGGATGCAATACAGAATTTTAAAAATTATACTAAATGCGTGCAAGCCGATGAAAACCGCACCTAAGCAGAAAGTTCTATTTAGCGGGAAGAATTGAGTTAAATTTTTGGCTAAGTTGAACGACCTAAGGTGCGTCTCAGTTAATGTGCAGTGTGGCTTAAGATCCTACGAGCACAAGCAAAGATAAAAATGCTCTAAGAGCCGTATGTGCAGGTCTATCCTAATCGCCACTCAAGTCGGGCCCCACCCTCACCGGAGAGTGAAACAGGCCACGACACACCACAGAAAAAAGTTCAAGGTCTTTTTTACATGCGCGAGAGTCCAAACGGACACCGCTGTAAATGAGCAGAAATGGAAATTTGCAGACATTAAAAATCTAGACTCTACGCTCTCTCACGACTCGACTCGATCTTAAATTAATTGCGGCCTTCTTCGGTTGTCGGTGAAGATGCGTCAGTTTCTTGAAAACCGCTCCACGTACGCCGGGTACCTCGCAAGAAAAATAAGAGAGAAAATGTAAGAGAGTGACTCAAAACAGAACAAGCGAATAATTGCAGAAAAATAAATGGTATTCACAATGAGAAATTCGGGGGTCAGAGTACCCGAATTCGAAAAAAACCGAACAAAAAATTTTCAAAACAAAAACTAAGCCATTTGCCTCCCCGGCAACGGCGCCATCTGATGTTCCTGCAAAAGCCGCGATAAGAAATCGTTTTAATCTTTGTGAGTGAAATTAATGAATGTCGTTCGTTGTAGGCGGCAATCGGAAACAGTCAAGAAATAACCACAAATTTTATTCGATTTTAATCAAGTGGTTTTATGTTTATTTTACTTGGGCAAGTCCAAGGTCGATCACAAGGAGGCAAAGGAACAACCTAGAGTTTGTGTTTATCCAATTTTTAGTTCGATTTTCAAGGCGGTTTTTTTTTTGGAATTTTGAATGTAATATGAGATGGAAAATGCAAGTTCGGCCTATTTTAGGGACTAAAATGTAAATTTCCATCAAACGATGTCCGAAAAATACGAAACTTGGCCACAATGTAAATGACGATGAAATGAGTGCACTGTAATTTTTTTGGAATTCTTGAATGCAATATGAATTTTTTTATGAATTTTTAAATGCAAACAGAATGATTTTCAATATTTAATTATAATAAATATTAAACCTAATTATTTTCGAGAAATAAAATTATCTAAGATCTATCACTAAGTAATGGATCTTAGAAAATTCTAGACCTCAAAAATGTGGGATTTAATACCTATTAAAAATTAAACAATGAAAGATGCAAAATGATTTTTACAGAGGAAATTATGCGTGCAAATGCAAAGATTTTTGGGCACAATGTCAAGCAAAATAATCTCTACAATATGTGATTTTTGGGGAATTTTTAGAGCAACGGTTAATTAACTAAGAATTTCAGAACACAGATTGGGCAAAATATTCCAATTTCCACAAAACAATCAACCATAAATCACAAAATGTCCACAGCATGTCAAAATGTAGAGAATTAAAAGATGAACAAAATGCTATTTTAAATAAATAAAATGATGCAATGTAGAGGTCTATTCATGGATGACAAACACAGGGGTACAGATGCAGTAAAATAAATAAATAAAACATGCAAGAGGGCCTATATGTAATTACCGAAAGAGCCGGGGGCCTGGATGCAATTTTTCCGAATGGTCATGTGCGCTGCACGTGATCTCTGCTGGAGGACCTGGCACGGAATGTGGGAACTTCGGAGGGCTGTTTGCAAGTTACCCAACGTCACGTGCAATGCACGTGACTTAGGGGTAGAGTACTGAGGAAGTTTCCCACGCACGTGCCTCGCACGTGCGGGGGACCTCGGACCTCGAGCCCAGCGACGATGGCGGAGTTTAGCCTTGGCGGGCCGGTCGATGATGGTGGTCGGGAGGCGGAGCCTTGCCCCTCCGGCGGAGTGGAGACGATGGCGGGGGGGGGGGGTTGTCGATGACGGAGGTCGGAGTTGACCGGCTGCTGTCTGGTGGAGAAGAAGACGGAGGCCGGCATTGTTGAGGCGGGGGTTGGTGAAGAAGGCTGTCGGTGGTCGCCAACGTGAGGCGCAGTTGGAGTTGTGATGAAGCTGGGCGTGGTTGTCGATGATGGGGTTGGCAGAGATGTCGCCGAGGCTCTACGCTGGAAGCGGAGCAGCGTTCCTGGAGGTGGCGTGGGGGCGCGACGTCGAAGACGAAGGTCGCTGATGGCGAAGATGAGGAGCGGTGCTACGTTTCGCGAGGCGGAGAGGAAGGGATACTCCGAGCGGAGCGTGGGGCTCGGAGCGGAGAGGTAGAGCGAGAGAGAGAGAGGGAGAGAGAGATAGATTACCGGGAGAGACGAAGGCTCGACGACGGAGCGGCCGGAGCGGGCAGCGGCGGAGGAGCTTGGCTGCGACGAAGCACTGGAGGCTTCGGATCACGCCAAAAAAAAGGGAAGCACCGGGCTGTCACTTCCGATGATGGCCTTTGGTCGAACGGCGGATGATGTTTCAGGGGGTCGGCGATGGTGCTTATATAGGGTAGAGGGAGGTCGGGCAGCCGGTGGTTGCCGAGGGCCGGTGCGAAGATCGGGGGAGGGCGTTGGCGAGGATAGCGGAGGGTGGTTGGTCGTTAGGGTCAACGGCGATGGAGGAGGAGGTTTCGGAGAGGGCGGAGGACCGGCGAGCGGAAGGGGTTGAAGGAGGGGTAGGGCGCACGTGCAGTGCGCGTGCGGGGGAGGCACGTGCGCGGCACGTGCGGGCGAATTATATTTTTTTTATATAAAAACGAAGAAAAGAAAAGGCCAAAAACCACTGACACGTGGCGGCCTCTGAGGCTGCCACGTGTCAGCTCCAGAAAAATCAAAGGAAAAAGAGTTGTAAAATCAAAAGGAAATAGTAAACGACCCCGGATCGAAAAAGTTTCTTCACGAAAAATGCACGTCTCAACGAGATCTACAACTTTCATTAAGACATCAAAGCCAAATTCGGTCAAATGTGAAAAGTGAATTTTTGGGGTATCCCATGTACATAGAATACCTTGATTTTTGGGTTTTCTAATTTTTTTGTCATTTTTTAAACAAGATAAAAATCCGGAAAAATATGGAAAACTCAAAGATAAATAAAAGGCACTAATTCTAATTTTTTTGATTTTTATTAATTAATAAAATATATACATAAAATATAGGTCAGAAAAGCCGCGAAAATATACAAAAGAGGCCCAAAAACCCAACTTTCACATACGAGCTCCGATTCACTTGAACTTGGTCTTGTTTTGAAGATAATTGAATGTGCATTAGTTCAAAAGTGGGTAGGATCAAATCGGACACTAGATGGGGAAGATATGTGGCTTTTAGTCCGAAAATCCTGAAACTAGGGTTTGGGTTTTTGGTCCACTTATTTGAGTTAGTGATTTTTTTGTATTTTTCATTTACTCTTGTGAGTGATATGTACACAATGGAAGTGGTTTTGGGTTATTCGGAGTTAGCATGAAGGAGTTAAAAATAGGGGAAGTTAGGCTATTTACAGGTCAATTTGGGCTTGGATTTTTGGCTTCTTATTTGATGCAGAATTTAATGCTAACATGCAATTCTTATGAAATCATGCACAAATGCTAATTATGCGAAATAGATGCAGATATGCTGTTGATCTTTTGGGACTTAAGCTTAATAAATGAGATTTAGAGTGATGAATCCGAGATTCATCAACGGTCTAGGCAGTCAAGACAAGCATTGAACCCGTCGCCATAGACTGAGAAGTCATCCATGGAAGACCTCTAAACAGTCACCCACCATGTCCGAGAATATGGACAACATGCACCTTTGGAATGTCGCCGGAGCGTTACATAGACCAAAGGACATCCCGTCTGAAAGCATACGTCCCAAACAGACAGGTGAATGTCGTTTTCTCCTGGTCTTCGGGCGCAATGGCCACTTGATTGTATCCGGAGTACCCGTCAAGGAAACAATAATGACTCTTCCCAGCTAGCCGCTCGATAATCTGATCAATGAAGGGCAACGGGAAATGATCCTTCTTGGTGGCCTCATTCAATCGTCTATAGTCCACACAGACCCTCCAAGAAGCGGGTACTCGTGCGGCGATCTCCTCTCCAGACTCATTGATAACTGTAGTGATACCCGTCTTCTTGGGTACCACATGTAGTGGACTAACCCATTTGGAGTCGGAGATGGGTAGATAAAATCGGCGCTCCACCACTTCGAAATTTCTTTTCATGACTACGTCTCAAAGATTCGGGTTCAGTCGTCGTTGGAACTCACGCGACGGCCTAGCGTCATCTTCAAGATAGATGTGGTGGAGCACAGAGCCGGACTAATCCCTTGGAGATCAGCTATACTCCAACCTATTGCCTTGCGGTTTCTTTCAAGAACCTCCATCAGACGAGATTCTTGTTTTCCAGTCAAACCTGTTGAGATAATGACTGGGTGCATGTCTGGCTCACCCGCAAGGAATCTATACTTCAGCGATTGCGGCAGAGGTTTCAGTTCTGGACAATTGGAGGTGGCAGATCTGGCTTCTGATATGTCTGTGTGAAAGCTACCAGGTCTGCATGGGAGAACTCTCGCTCTGCATGAATTTCTGACGAAGGGCGGCCTGCTGAATCATCAATAAACTGCACTGGCTCGCACTCTGTCATGGCTGTTGGCTCAGAAGGAATCAGACACGGTAATAGTCATCAAAATCATCCCAGTCAATGTCTGAATCCGAGGGATCAGAAGAAGATGAGCAAGAATGAAAATCATCAGCACCATTTGTCCCAACACTGTCAGCCTCAGGTATATCCTCGTCCAGGGGTTTGCTCTCCCGGCTCTCGACTGCCATGAGCTTTAGATATAGTGAATCTGTAGGTAAGGCGAGGGTCGGTGCTACAGGATCTATCCAGTTGGATTCATCATCTGTCATCACAAAATCACACTCCTGGTGGATGTCTAGCTCCTCCTCTGTCATCTGCGCGGCTTCGCTGGACTGCTCCGAGCATTCTAGCTCTCTAGCTCTGGTTTCCTCGATCGTCTCTATTTGTATGGTTTCACCCTCTACGCGAAAACATACCTTCCCACTGTCATGATCGGTCACCGCCTTGGCTGTGGCCAAGAATGGACGTCCGAGTATGATGGGGGCATCAGTTACCGACTCAGGGATCTCCATGTCCAACACAACAAAGTCCACTGGGAATTTCAAGCCCTGAATGGTAACGACCACGTCTTTCAATAACCCCTTCGGCCTCTTAGTCGACCTATCAGCAAACTGAAGGACTGTCCTGCTCCTAAGAAGAGGACCAAACTCGAATCGGTCGAGTAAGGCTGCCGGAAGAAGGTTGATTGAAGAGCCACTGTCTAATAGAGTACGATCAAACTGCTGCTCCTGAATCTCGCATCTAACATAGGGAGCTCCTGCATCTGGTCGCTTGGCTGGCAGCTTGTTCTGAATGGTGCAACAAGTGGAATGAGTGAGCACATGGATTTGATCTCTGTGGTTCCTCCTCTTCCTGCGGATGGTAGTTTTCTCCTTCAAGTTCTTTTTGAAGAGTGGGATGTGCTCAAGTGCTTCCTGTAGAGTCAGCTGAATATGGAACCTGTCAATCATCTGGTTGCTGAACTCTACCTGTTGCTCTTTTTTGGGATTTTCTCTTTTGTTCCCCTTCGCTCGGCGGAGTGCCTCAGGGAAGGGGATGGTAGGGGCCTCCTCAGATGGAGGGCTAGGAATAGGTCCCTGTGCCTGTGAAGGAGGAGAATCCACACAATCATCATCATGCAACACGTATGGATCCGCAATGTGAACAGAAACCTTTCCTTTATTCATATTTTTGTTTTTCTTTTTGTTACCACAGTCCATAGATACAAAAGGTGGTAACATCACAGAGGAGGCTCAACAAAAGTAGATGTGGTGGCCTCAATACCACCACCGACACCTGTGTTCGCGGCATCAGCACCCAAAATGGTGGCATCAGCACCATCGTCTGCATCTGGTGTCACGACGGCCTCAGTACCGTCGTCTTGGACTCCATCATTGGTGGCCTCAGCACCACCGTCTTCAATATCATCATTAGCGGCATCAGCACCACTATTCTGCTCCTCTGGCGCTCCTGGTTCAGCTGGTGGTTGTCGCTCAGAAGAGGCGCCGCCGGCTAGCATCCTACCGCTCCTAGTAGTCACAAAATCAACATCATACAAAGAAAGAGATATGTCACTCAAATAGTCACTAGGAGAGGTATCCTCTGTAAACTCTACCTGCTCAGACTTCCTTTTCAGATTGTTCGGGTTAGGTTCAATCTGAGCGGGTATGGCGGCCTTGTATTTGATTATTTCCCTCATCTCCTGCCGGAATTCATCCATTTCTTGCCTGAAGAATGCTCGTTGTTCGGAGAGCAAGCGAGCAAGATCATCGAGAGCTGGGTTCTCAAAAAACTGGGGCAGAGAACCGGATGGGTTCTGACGAACCGCAAAATCGGCCCTTTAATAGTGCGGAATTAGCACTTGGAATTGTCGTAGCAGTCGGGCCGATTTTGGTCGTCAAAGAGACCATCTCATTGATACATGTCAAATAAGAATGCGATGGTCATTAATTTTTATTTTACTTGGCAAGAAACCAAGGTCGAACTCAGGGACACGCGCTTCTCTCGTATTAATCGGACTTCTATTTCTTTAACTAGGTGTTGAATTAGAGGCATATAGGTCAAATGTATGTAAAGACACCACGATGCATTAAAGTCAAACATGCATTTTTTTATCAATTTTTAACTATGCAGGTAAATGCTAGGAAATGCAATGCAAATATTACGCCCGAAAATGATCATTACTAAAGCCATAAAATGTACGAGTTGAACAGAATCAGATAATGAAGCAATTTTCATTTATATAGCAAGCATGCATGAGAAACAAGGAAATCAGGACACTTAGTTGGCCAATATAGAGCAGTACAGATCGAAGTGTCAAAGTGAGAATCTAAGCATGCCAGAATAAAAATGATAAAAAGAGCTTCGAAATGAAACTGAAATCACCTCAATCGGATATACGAGGCTCAAGATATGCAAGATCAAAGGCAAGGGCATAAATGAAAGAAAACATAAAAAGATATCTACAAATCAGTCCCTGGGAAGGACTAAAATGCAATAAAAATAAGTGTGGGTCCTTCCCTGTAAATAAACCATACGCGCAGGGACATATTTGCAATTATTGAAACCCACAAGGGTATGAGTGCAAATAGCCCCAGGCGCGTAGGTGCTGCACGTGCTCAGGACCTGTTTGCAATTTTGACTAACTTCGTGGGCGACTCTGCAAATAACCCAGAAAGCACGTGCCAGGCACGCGCTATCTAGGCTCGGAGGGCGGTTCGGGCTTGGCAGAGGCTCGCTGCTGCTTCGGGTTGGCTCGGGATACACGAGCCTCCAGGCTTGGTGACGTTGAGGCTCGGCGTGGGCTCAGGGACCGCCACGTGGTATCAGGACCTGGATGTAATTTCCAGAAGGTGCGAGGGCGCCGATGCAAAAAGCCCACACCCACGTGCGTGAGACACTTGAGCTCAGGCTCGGGCGGGGGCGAGGGTCGGCGCTGCTTCGGGTGGCCGTAGCAGGTGGCTCGGGCCACGTGGTGGCTCGAGGGCACCTCGGGCGAGGCTCGATCCCACCGAGCCTCCGCGCTCCGGGATGTCGTCGTGGTGCTTCCAGGGCCGTTGGATCTCCGCCGTGGGGCGAGATCCAACGGTAGCTGCTCCTTCTTCGTCCTCGATGGTTGGCGGCGCTATCAGAGCTCCGGCGTGAGGCCTGGAGCTCCTCCGCATCCTGCTGTGCTCGGTGAAGCTCAGGGAACGACGCTGAGTGTCTGGCGATGAAGGTCCAAGGTCGGGAAGACGCGGGGATACCTGGAATGCCCTGTCGACACCTGATCGCCGGAGGCGGAGCTCTAGAACCTGGCTCCGCCCAAGGTCCGGCCATTGGCGATGGTTGACCTGCAAGGGGGTTAGGGCATGCGTGCGAGATGAAGTGGACGTAGGGCTCATGTGGAGCGAAGAAGGCGAAGCCCTTAGTGGGTCCTCCTCCGCCTCCGGCGGAGGAGGATGCTTGGGATGGAGGAGGTTGTGGAGGAGTAGAAGGGCGATCGGAGTAGCTTCCGTGGAAGGAGGGGTGAAGGCGTAGCTCGTGGAGTTAATAATGGAGGTCGGGGATGGAGGTATCAACCTGGAAAATTAAGAGAAAATAAAGAAGGAATTACAGAAAGGATCGGATGGCTTACCTGGCCGGAGATGGAGGTGGTGCCTGGGATGGGCATCGGAGAAGATGCCCTGGTCGTCGCACGTCGAGGTCGGCAATTCCTCGGAGCTCGAGCAGGGCTCTAAGCCTCCGCGACGCAGCGGAGCAGCTGCGGATCTCACCGGGGTATTTGGGGTCGTCATAGCTCGATCCGAGCTCCTCCCCCTGTCACAGGGAGGAGCTGGAGGGCTGGGCCTCCGTCCCTTGGTTGGTGGATGAGGGTGAAGTGGGGCGGAGGCGTGGTATTTAAAGGTGGTGATGGCGGAGTTGATGAGTGGAGTCGCGGGTTTCAAGGGTGTGCATGGGGCGAATGGAGAGGAGAACGGAGCTTGTGGGATGTGCGCGAGAATCCTGGAGGGACTGGGCTCGAACGTAAGGTGGTTAGGCAGAGGAGAGGTGGTAAGGTGAGGCAGCTAAATTTAGAAGGGTGGAGGAGGTCTGCGAGGCGCGGGGCTCGGGCGGAGCTTGCGGGAGGAGGAAGACGAGGTTTGGATTGTTGGATCGTCAGATCCAACGGTCCTGATGTGGGCGCGTAGGGACGGTTTGGATCAGATCGACGGTGTATTGATCGAAGCGTCAAGAGTGTGCCAGGTGTCGTGGTGAGGCTTGCGCGCTAGCGGACGGTAGTGATGTGAAGTAGGCGCATGATCGAAGGGCTGGTGATGGTCGCGGAGCTAGCGGCTCAGATGGAGCATCCCCGATATGATCGTGGGGTGGACAAGGCTGCTACGTGGCAGGCTCTGATCAGAGCGCTCACAGACGGATCAGATTGGGGGAGGGGAAAGATCAAACGGCTGCGGAAAATAGCAGGCGTGGATGTGCTCTGGCCGTTGGATAAAGATAGCGATCCGACGGCTGGAAGAGGAGGCGGAAGAGACAAGAGAGGCTAGCCACGTGGCTCACCCAGATTGGGCCACGTGGCCCAATCAGATTATTCAGATGGAATTTTTAATTTTTGAAGGCTATAATGGCCGATTTTGAGAAAACTCAAAACATGAAAGTTGTAGATCTTGACGAGATCTACAAGTTTCCTGTTGACCAAAACTTGAGATGACATCAAACAAAGACCCGAAACATTTTTGAGGGTATTTTTAAGTCTAAAAATACCACGGATTTTTATTTTTCCATTTTTTGGTGGTTTTTAATTTATTAAGGACTCTGATAATTACAGGACTTTATCAGGAGTTTATTGACAAAACTTAAGCAAGGGGGTTAATTATGAAAAATAAAGATGATGAAATTGGGTTTCATCAACCCCCTATACTTAAACCATGCTCGTCCTCGGGCATCAGAAAGAATGACTAAGTTGGATTAACCCCCTTGTGCATGTGAATACAGAATCCAAACTACTCAAGTCGGCTCAATTTTAGAGGTCCAAAATTCTCGAGTTCAACCCAGCCTTAATCAAGAGGTACCCAATTCCTCTAATTCTCTAAACTCTCTCTGATGTACCTATATTATAAAGGATATGACATTTTAGTGTTGACTGCGATTCTGAGAGTGGAGTTAATTCGTCACCCAAAGTCTTGGTCTGAGAAAATCTCCTAAGGACCCAATCCTCAGCACTAGGGAATAAATCAGATCTTGCATTCAGTCCACCGTCTCTTTAGTTGTCAGACTTAGAAAATGTAGATGGCAGGCCAGAAATGGAGGGCATGGAATTGTGTCAATTCTTCTCTCCCTCTCATTGGAACAAGGATTCTCTCTAGTGCCTTTTACGCAACACATTTTTTTGTGTGTTAATCAGTGCGTCCGTCAAGAGAAGTTGGAGCCGTCTGCACTTGTTTTCCTGGGAGTACACCGGGGTGTGTCTTTTTTGAGTACCTATCGTACCTTCGACACCCAGACTTGTAGCATTTACGATGCAGAGCCCTTTTTTGGTGCAAGCCCGACTCCTGGTCCTAATAGCGGTGGTCCAAGTGGACACTTTGAAAAGTTTGGGAGCGCTCGCCTTTGGTGGAAGCTCTTTTGATATTTGACTTTGTGGAATGAGAGCTTTTCTTTGAAATTTCATTGACTTGTATAATTTTTGGCTAGCTCCACTGCTTTTACCAAGAGTTGGCGCACACTGATCAACATTTTTTTATATAATTCACACCCAGGCACTTAGGTCAATGTCAAGAGATTAGTATAAGAACCAAGTTCTCACACTGGCTAATATTGCTGACACTCAGGTTTCATGAAGCCTTCAAAGATTTTATCCCATCCTCGAGCATCATTAGATCAAATCCAGACTCGAATCCCTCATCCCAATTCCTCAGGTGAAAAATCAACTCATCTCAATCAAAACCGCAGTCGTGCATGTGATGTGCTGATAATATTCTCTTTGTCTGAGATTAAGCATGGAATATAGCATGCAAATCTAGAAACCTAGGGGAATGTGGATGATTAAGTTTATGACCCTGATGACTAAGGCTGGTTAACCGCAAATCTCAAAGACCTCAACAATCAAGCTTCCTTGAACATTTCAGATCCTGGGTGAAAGTGTAAGTGTAGAGGTTTAATCCAACTCCTTCATTCAAACACATTTTTTTTTACTTCAAGAGATATGAGGACAGCTAATCTCAATCAAATAGTTGCATCTGCATTCAGCCAGTATGGATGTAAGTACAGGCCAGAGCCCGTTGCTTAAGGACAGAGCCTTACGCGATGTCCTTTAAACCATCCACTCTGCTAAGGGCGAACCCTCACTGAACACGACTATTAATAGGGCTTAGTAGTCACTAATGGCTCCTAAAGGATTTTTGGATTTTTCTCATTTTTGTGGTTTTAAATTAAAGGTTAAAACACAGGTTAGACACAACTTTCCTTGATAACAGATTTTCAAAACCATGTCACACAATAAAAGATTTTCAAAACATTTTTCAAAAAGATTTTTCAAAACAAGAAAAACTCATTTTTCAAATCGTTTTCGAAACTATTTTTATCAAAATAGTGTAACATAGTGTAGAAAAGCCGTGAAATCATTTGAGTTTCTCTTAGTCCAAAGAATTTTACTTTAGCCAAAAAGTTTTAAATTTTTCAAATTTTTCAGATATTACCTAAAGTAAGTAATTTGTATATACGGTATACCCTCCTATCCTTAAACTTTGCTATGTCCTCATAGCACTAAATGATACGAGTCCATAGGTCCATTTAAGCACAGAGAAATATACGGGAGCTAAGAGGGGCTCCCCCTATACTTAGGTTAGAAATAACCTAAGTATAAAGGCAAGAAAAGATGAGTAGAGAAATCACAGGGACTTGGGTCCCCCCTATACTTAGGCTGAGATTAGCCTAAGTATAAAGATGGAAATTGATGTTGGAAGAGACCCAAGGTGAACGAAGAAGAAGGATGGATGCACAAGTGAGCGGTTGAATCTTCGAAGATGAAATGGAGTGTCTTCGGTGTTGGGGTGCGTGTCGCATCAAACAAGGCTCAATCAAGCAAGCAAACCCTTAGTTTCACCAACTCCCACATGAAACCAACCAAGGTTGGTTTATTATCTTGTCTGTTTTATTGGTGATAAAACGTTTGATTTTTACGCAAAGAATTGAAGTGAAAATCATTGCGTAAGCGAGGGTATTGCTCTCCCAAAACCGATTTTTACTCCATTTTTGGTTGACTTGCAATTAACAGTCCCAATTTTATTTTAGGTTTTCACTGATTATGGTTAGCACAAAATCAAGAAGTCATCGTCTACCGGTCATTCCCTTTTTCCATTTAACCTAGGTGATCAAGCTAGGAAAACGAAACCGAGAAAAACATGTATTCGATAAAAACCGCGATCTAGGCTAAGCGAGAGATCATGCAGTGATTTGACAAAAACATGTGAAAAACCGGGGCTGCTATGAAAACCAAATCCAACATGTATGCAAGTCGAAAAAGCCGCACCTAATCATACATCTATAGCGGGGAATGATATCCATTTAAGTTTGGCTAAGTGAGGCGAGATTACGTGCGTCTATGATTTAAAGTGTGACCTAACCTACGATCAAGCACATAAGAATATGAAAAACAAAATGAGCTCGGAGAGCCGCGTGCCTAGTCCTAGGTCGACACTCAAGTGGGGACGATCCCCACACAACCACATTCGTTCGATTACAACCGCGAGTCTTCAATCGAAGACCGCTGTAAACGACGAATTATTACATGGAAATAAAAATGCAAGACATTTTTTTCCTTTTCTTCTCGACATACTCCAAACGTGTTTCTGCGGCTCCTCGCAGCAGGAAGCATCGGCTTCTCGCCTCCTTGAACACCAAGGGCCCTGCCACAGAAAAATTGATTAGAGATCAATCGAAAAAGAAAATTTTATAATGCGAAATAAATGAACAAAAAGTGACCTATAAAAGAAACACGAAATTAAAATAAACAAAATTCCAAATAATAAAAGAAATGAGCCGTGTCCCCGGCAACGGCGCCATTTGACGAACCGCAAAATCGGCCCTTTAATAGTGCAGAATTAGCACTTGGAATTGTCGTAGCAGTCGGGCCGATTTTGGTCGTCAAAGAGACCATCTCATTGATACATGTCAAATAAGAATGCGATGGTCATTAATTTTTATTTTACTTGGCAAGAAACCAAGGTCGAACTCAGGGACACGCGCTTCTCTCGTATTAATCGGACTTCTATTTCTTTAACCAGGTGTTGAATTAGAGGCATATAGGTCAAATGTATGTAAAGACACCACGATGCATTAAAGTCAAACATGCATTTTTTTTATCAATTTTTAACTATGTAGATAAATGCTAGGAAATGCAATGCAAATATTATGCCCGAAATGATCATTACTAAAGCCATAAAATGTACGAGTTGAACAGAAGCAGATAATGAAGCAATTTTCATTTATATAGCAAGCATGCATGAGAAACAGGGAATCAGGACACTTAGTTGGCCAATATAGAGCAGTACAGATCGAAGTGTCAAAGTGAAAATCTAAGCATGCCAGAATAAAAATGATAAAAAGAGCTTCGAAATGAAACTGAAATCACCTCAATCGGATATACGAGGCTCAAGATATGCAAGATCAAAGGCAAGGGCATAAATGAAAGAAAACATAAAAAGATATCTACAAATCAGTCCTGGGAAGGACTAAAATGAAATAAAAATAAGTGTGGGTCCTTCCCTGTAAATAAACCATACGCGCGGGGACATATTTGCAATTATTGAAACCCACAAGGGTATGAGTGCAAATAGCCCCAGGCGCGCAGGTGCTGCACGTGCTCAGGACCTGTTTGCAATTTTGACTAACTTCGTGGGCGACTCTGCAAATAACCCAGAAAGCACGTGCCAGGCACGCGCTATCTAGGCTCGGAGGGCGGTTCGGGCTTGGCAGAGGCTCGCTGCTGCTTCGGGTTGGCTCGGGATACACGAGCCTCCAGGCTTGGTGACGTTGGGGCTCGGCGTGGGCTCAGGGACCGCCACGTGGTATCAGGACCTGGATGTAATTTCCAGAAGGTGCGAGGGCGCCGATGCAAAAAGCCCACACCCACGTGCGTGAGGAACGAGGCTCGGGCGAGGGCGAGGGTCGACGCTGCTTCGGGTGGCCGTAGCAGGTGGCTCGGGCCACGTGGTGGCTCGAGGGCACCTCGGGCGACGCTCGATCCCCACCGAGCCTCCGCGCTCCGGGATGTCGTCGTGGTGCTTCCAGGGCCGTTGGATCTCTGCCGTGGGGCGAGATCCAACGGTAGCTGCTCCTTCTTCGTCCTCGATGGTTGGCGGCGCTATCAGAGCTCCGGCGTGAGGCCTGGAGCTCCTCCGCATCCCGCTGTGCTCGGTGAAGCTCGGGGAACGACGCTGAGTGTCTGGCGATGAAGGTCCAAGGTCGGGGAAGACGCGGGGGTACCTGGAATGCCCTATTGACACCTGATCGCCGGAGGCGGAGTTCTAGAACCTGTCTCCGCCTAAGGTCCGGCCATTGGCGATGGTTGACCTGCAAGGGGGTTAGGGCGTGCGTGCGAGATGAAGTGGACGTAGGGCTCATGTGGAGCGAAGAAGGCAAAGCCCTTAGTGGGTCCTCCTCCGCCTCCGACGGAGGAGGATGTCTGGGATGGAGGAGGTTGTGGAGGAGTAGAAGGGCGATCGGAGTAGCTTCCGTGGAAGGAGGGGTGAAGGCGTAGCTCGTGGAGTTAATAATGGAGGTCGGGGATGGAGGTATCAACCTGGAAAATTAAGAGAAAATAAAGAAGGAATTACAGAAAGGATCGGATGGCTTACCTGGCCGGAGATGGAGGTGGTGCCTGGGATGGGCATCGGAGAAGATGCCCTGGTCGTCGCACGTCGAGGTCGGCAATTCCTCAGAGCTCGAGCGGGGCTCTAAGCCTCCGCGATGCAGGGAGCAACTGCGGATCTCACCGGGGTATTTGGGGTCGTCATAGCTCGATCCGAGCTCCTCCCCCTGTCACAGGGAGGAGCTGGAGGGCTGGGCCTCCGTCCCTTGGTTGGTGGATGAGGGTGAAGTGGGGCGGAGGCGTGGTATTTAAAGGTGGTGATGGCGGAGTTGATGAGTGGAGTCGCGGGTTTCAAGGGTGCGCATGGGGCGAATGGAGAGGAGAACGGAGCTTGTGGGATGTGCGCGAGAATCCTGGAGGACTGGGCTCGAACGTAAGGTGGTTAGGGAGAGGAGAGGTGGTAAGGTGAGGCAGCTAAATTTAGAAGGGTGGAGGAGGTCTGCGAGGCGCGGGGCTCGGGCGGAGCTTGCGGGAGGAGGAAGACGAGGTCTGGACCGTTGGATCGTCAGATCCAACGGTCCTGATGTGGGCGCATAGGGACGGTTTGGATCAGATCGGCGGTGTATTGATCGAAGCGTCAAGAGTGTGCCAGGTGTCGTGGTGAGGCTTGCGCGCTAGCGGACGGTAGTGATGTGAAGAAGGCGCATGATCGAAGGGCTGGTGATGGTCGCGGAGCTAGCGGCTCAGATGGAGCATCCCCGATATGATCGTGGGGTGGACAAGGCTGCTACGTGGCAGGCTCTGATCAGAGCGCTCACAGACGGATCAGATTGGGGGAGGGGAAAGATCAAACGGTTGCGGAAAATAGCAGGCGTGGACGTGCTCTTGCCGTTGGATAAAGACGGCGATCCGACGGTTGGAAGAGGAGGCGGAAGAGACAAGAGAGGCGGGCCACGTGGCTCACCCAGATTGGGCCACGTGGCCCAATCAGATTATTCAGATGGAATTTTTAATTTTTGAAGGCTATAATTGCCGATTTTGAGAAAACTCAAAACATGAAAGTTGTAGATCTTGACGAGATCTACAAGTTTCCTGTTGACCAAAACTGGAGATGACATCAAACAAAGACCCGAAATATTTTTGAGGGTATTTTTAAGTCTAAAAATACCACGGATTTTTATTTTGCCATTTTTTGGTGGTTTTTAATTTATTAAGGACTCTGATAATTATAGGACTTTATCAGGAGTTTATTGACAAAACTTTAAGCAAGGGGGTTAATTATGAAAAATAAAGATGATGAAATTGGGTTTCATCAGGTTCCCTTGCGGAAAATGAGGCTGCTGCTGCTGTTGATATGGATAGTTCTGGGTCGACTGGGAATAAGATTGGTGAGGCTGCTGACGCTGCCTCCACTGCTGGCCCTGATAGGTGGGACGAGGACCACTCTGGTATTGCTGCTGGTGGGCATACTGGGACTGCTGTTGTGGTTGCTGGCTGCTCTGCTGTCCTTGAGCGGGATTCTGCTGCTGGGATGAGGAGTCACCGTTGCCCCAACGGAATCTTGGGTGATCACGACGAATCCCAGGCTGAGGGTATCGATCGTACTAGATCCCATTGACTTCCATCAATGGTTCCTGCTCAAAGGAGGGTGGAGGAAGAACTGCCAGTGGCTGCTCCGGCTGATACACCACCATCTGAGTGTCCGGAGATGGCGGCTGCGCTGGGTAGTACTGTAGCAACGGGACCGGCTCTGCCTGGATATGGTTGACTTGGCGGTATGAGGTGGAGGGTTGTGAGTTGCTACTGCTCGGATCAGCACGTGATCTGAGAGGCTGCTGGGAAGAAGTCTGTGCCTCCTGGACGCACAGAATCTGCGTCTTCAGATCACTCATCGTCTTGGCAATTTGGTCCATCTGGGCCATGCCTTGCATCTGTTTCTTCTCGAGGATCTCGAGGCGGTCCATTTTCTCACTAATGATGCCCATGTCGGCTACGGCTGATTCGGCTTGGGCTGCGGCTACCGACGATGTGTTAGGACCGGTATCGATGCGGGCGATCCTCTGGAATGATCCCGCTCCTTGCGGGGGCTTCTGCTGTGTGTAAACACGGGCTTGGGCCATCATCGTTGAATTCTCTGCCATGCCCTCGTAGATCGCCCAAACATCATCTTCACCCTTTGAAAAGTAGGACCCACCGCAAGAGGCGTTCACTAGCCCCTGTAGCTCCGGTGTCAGCCCACAAAAGAAGCTCTGAACTAGACTGGGCTTGGAGATACCGTGATGTGGACACCGGTCGATAAGATCTCTGAATCGATCCCAGGCTTCATGGAATTGTTCATTCGGGATCATGACGAAGTTGCTGATCATGGCTCTAGCTGCATTAGTCCGGCCGAGAGAATAGTACTTCTTCAGATACGCGGTCCGGAGATCTGCCCAAGTGTCGATGAATCGCCCCAAGTTTTTGAGCCAATATGCGGCTCTGTCAACCAAGGAGAAAGGGAAGGCGATCATCTTGATTGTATCCTCGGTCATCAGCCTATCATGGATAGTACTGCAGATCATTTCAAATTCTTGGAGGTGGAGGTGTGGCTCTTCGGTCGGCAGCCCATGGAATTTGGGTAGAAGCTGAATGGTATGGGGCTGAAGCTCGAAATCTCCATGGATAGGCAGAAGTCGGATCCATCGGTGAGTGAGGGAAGCTGCTGGATTGTGCAATTCTCGCATGATGGTCTGCGGCGACCTCTCAACGTCAGGATCACCTCCTCCTGCATCAGGTCCATTTCCTCCTCCACCACCGCCACCGCCCCCAGGTCGGTTCTCTCTCATCTGTGCTATTTCTCTCATGAGATCACCCATGAAGGTACCTTGGTCACGAATCTGCCTCTTCATGGTCTCCAGGGATGCTATAAGTGAATTGTTGATGGCGGCTTGATCAATGAAGTATGGAGGGTGCTCATGGTCATATAGATGCTCGCCTCTGTCAGCCATCTCGGGATTCTCTGAAAAAGCAAAAGAGGCCATCTCAGGTGCTGTCGAATGATCTGAGCTCTATGATGCACTGAATTCTGAAACTATTGGACTGATAGAAGGAGAATGAGAAGGGTGGTCGAGGGGGAACATGGTGGAGGTAAACTCAGGCTCGGAGAGCGGACTCTCCGAGGTTGTCCTAGATGAATGAGGAGGAGTGCTGGATAGCGGTGCCGACAGAGTCGGCCTAAGAGATCTCCGTCCCATCATCTTGATTATTGGGAAGAGTAGAGTGGATGCAGAAGAAGAAGGAAGAAATGAGGAGCAAAAATTGCGCACAATTGTGCTGTGTTTTTGATATTGACCTAAATAGAACTAGCAATCAAACACAAAACAGGGGTAAATTCACCAAACTCAACACATGAAGCCGTGAAGGTTCGGCTTTTATCTTGTCGGTTTTAGCTTGATTTCAGGAATTAATCTTTTCACGAGTCCTTAGAGCGCTACGCCTAAAGGAGAGAGAGTACTGCCGAAAGAGTATCCCGTACTTGTCCTCCTCCTGTGTAACCTGTAGCTTGCGCTTTTTGAGGTCCTTGTAACCCTTCCTGGATCCCTACTCAGCCAAAGAATAAGAGAGAGGAAGCCAATAGGAGAAAACGATACTTCGGAACTCGCTCGCAACGGAATCACCCTTGAGCGTGCAAGAACCTACTCGGACGCGAGACGATGAGACAGACACCCCCGTGAAGGCGTGGCCTAGGCTCGATACTTCGGACAAGGTCGATGCTCTTCACAATAGAGAGTCACCAATGTTGACCAAGCCCTACTCGTCCACGTACGATAGAAGCACCAATACTTCGGAAATCCAGGTGATACACAAGGCAGCCACAAGCTGGGATTTTGTCTCTAATCCTTACGAAGCACTCAACTCACTTGGAAGGAGACCTTCCCATGCAACCTGAAAACAAGTGAGGGTGTGACTCTCCCCAATCAATGAATCCAATTACCAATTTTATTTTTGGTCAAGGTTTTCTTAGCAGTCCCTTTTTTAAATTTTTTGGTGTTATCGCTTCTTTTGAGTAGATTCAAACAAGTGCCTAATGATTTTTGTATTTTCTTGATCATACTTTGTCCAAAAACAGAGGGAGAATAGAGTCGGAAAAGCCGTGCAAGTCGACACAAAGATGGAAATCTCACCTTTGTGCCTAAATGATGGATGCGAAGTAAGAAGACTTACAGCGAATCCCAGCTCTCTCCATGCGGGATGCAAAGCAGAAATTTATAAACCTAATCTATATGCCGGTATGCAATGCGGAAATCATCCTAAGATAGGCAACTGCTAGCGTTAAGAACCACAAGTTCATCACCAATCCTCGATCCTAAGAGTCCGGTCTAGACCCGCCCTCCTCTTCTCGACACATCGAGTTCAGGAGTAGCGTTGATGGGGAGGGCTCGCGGCGCGACGGATCTAAGAAGATGAGCTAACTGTTTAATTAAACTAAGTCCAAATTCGAGCTATAGGTGCATGCAAAGGTTATTAGTTTGTTTGGACCTAATTTAGTCGATCAAGCATGCCTAGAACTAAGGGCTCAATCCACAAAAGAAATGAAAAATGAAAACAAAACCGGAAAATGACTGTCGAAAGACGTGATGAAAACCGTGGTGAGCCCCCGGGTGAACAAACACCCGGAAATTAGGCCCGAAGTGTCTAAGTGTCCAAGTCCCTGTACTATTACAAATTAATAGTCACTCCCTCTCACAAAATAAAATGCAAGCTAACTACTACTCTCTCTCACTCCTCCTGCTCTCTCCTACCGGCTTGGCTTAAGAAAAGCCGGCTCTGCTTCACATGGTTGCTTTGGATCCCCTAGGCGATCTGCCTCGCTCTGCGGTCCCTCACAAGAATACAAGAAAAAGAGTGGTTAGAAAGCTCAACAATATAGACCAAAATCAAGAGAGATAAAAGAGCAAGCAATAGTGCAGACAACAAACACAATCAAGCAAAAATATGACTACTCGCTGTTGCTCCCCGACAACGACGTCATTTGATTTTGCCAGTATTTACGGGTCTTAAGTTCCACACAAAGCGGGAACTCAGTCGAAGTGTCGACCACGCAAAATCCAGCTAAAATCAACAATTAACCCACACTATAGATCAAGCAATAAGAAATAAATGTGGAGTTAAAATTTATTTTTAACTCTGCACAAAATATGTATAACAAGCAAGTATGCAGAGAGTTCGAACACATGGAGCAAACAGGGTAGATCAAACAAGTGCGTCCGTGAGTGAATGTGAAGTGTTGTCTACACTATGCAATGCAAATATTTTTGTGGGTTTTTAATTTTTATATTTTTATATTTTTTAATTTTTAATTTTGTATTTTGATTTTGTATTTTGATTTTGTATTTTTCTTTTTATATATTATATTTTTATATTTTCTTTTCCAATAATAGTATATATAGACAATATAGGGAAAGAGAGGACAAAGGATTTATAAAAATAGATGAAAATAGGCAAAAATCAGGAAATAAAATCTTTTTGGCTTTTTTATAGTTTTATACTATTTTTTATGATTTTTGGGAGTTTTTCAAAATATTTTTGGCATTTTAAATAGGCAAAAGATAAGAAAACAGTGAATATACTTGCTGGCCGAAATTAAAATGAGGTTGGAAAATACTAAACAGTACCTAAAATTCCTCAAATTAATTTGAAAATATAAACAATGAAACAAGTAAGACACAAAAACTGAGTATGTATTTTTGTGATTTTTCTATTATTTTCTAGATTTTTATCAAGATTTTTAGGGTTTTCTAATTTTTAAGATTTTTCTTTTGAGATTTTTAGTGATTTTTGGACTGACACTAGTAGATGACAAAACACACAAAATATAATTTTTTTTGGAATTTTTCAAAACGTTTTATAATTTTTTATGGATTTTCTAATGCAAACAGTCTGAAAATGCATGTTTTTGAATTTTAATAAATATGGAAATGCAATAAAATGTAAATATGAAAATATGGCGTGTAAGTACAAGTTAACAGGAGCTTAGCATAATTTTTGTGGAATTTTTCAAGTTAAAATTATGCCTTAATTAAATAGATCAAGCAAGCAAAAAGGTCATAGCCTGGCAGGGGTATATATGCAAATATCCAAAAGTCCAGGGGCATACAAGCAATTTTTCCACAAAATATTGTACTAAATATCCGAATTTCTGGACCAAATACAAATGTTGAAACCCGCAAGGGTATCGGTGCAAAAAGTCCACCATGGCGCGTGACTTGCACGCGCTTGGCAGGGACCTAAAAGTAATTTCCACAAAACCCGAGGGCTTACATGCAATTTTTACAAAAGTTAAACATTCAAATCACAACTCCTGACACTGGAACGAAATAATAAAAAGCCCGAGGGCCCCCTTGCAAAATGCCCACACCACGTGAACGGGTCATGTGAGATGACGTGGCAAGGGGCCTAGGCGTAAATATGGAAAGTTTAAGGGGCTATTTGCAAATGTTACAAAATATTTAAACTACTAATAAAAGTTTCAGGATTAAAATAAAATTACAAAAATAGCTGGGGTGGCTCTGCAAAATACCCTCGCGAAGATGATCCAATGGTGGAGAGTTCCCCACTTGCCACGTGGCGGCACGGAGTAGCTTGATGACGGTTCGGCGATGGACGTCTGGAATTAGATGGATCTCGACGAATCTGATGGTGGAGGCTCTCGAAGATCCAACGGCTGGTGGTGGATCTGGGCTGGGCCGATGATCGAATGGCCGACGGACTATGACGAAGAACAGGGAAGAACTCGCCGCCTGTGAGCTTCCCTGATCTCCTTCTTCCTCCTCAGGCACTATCTCGAGTTGCAAAATGGCTCAGCGGGATCCCCTAGTCCTCTTCCAGAGGCTGGGGGCGACAAAACTCTCCGACGAAGCACGGAGGGGTAGCGCGAGGTCGGCGGAGCAGAGGGGCTCCAGGAACCTCGATGAGAGCAAAATTGACCCCCAGGCGCGTCAGAGCTTCAGGACCTGCACCAAAACGTGTTAAGGAGGTCGAGGGAAAAATGCCTCGACCTCCAGTGGCTCTCAAAACTGGGGTGATCGGTGAGATGGATACTCGCCGGAGTTGCGCTCCGGCGAGGTGATCGAACAGGTGATTTGATGGTTGATTTGATGAGAAATGAAGATCTAGATGGACCTAAGACTGCCAATAATGTAACGAGGATAAAAATGAAGCGGAGAGACAACCTCAATGGCCGGAGCCATAGGGTAAATACCTCTACGGCAAGGCTCGCCGGAGGTTTGGAACACGCTCAGATCAAGTGCCGATCCGCCGCCTTGAAGCAAGGGACCTGGAGCTGTCACCTCAAGGTAGCTCGAGCACAGCTCAGGGGGGAAAGATCTGGGTGAATCGCGGTTCAAAATTCAAAAGAGAATCGGAGCTGGGTCTTAAGGGATTGACGGTCAGTGGAGAAAGAACGAGGCACGGTGGGTGCTGCAGTGATCCGCGACCCAAGATGAAGCTTGGGCGTGAATCCTTGATGCAAGAGCTGCAAAAGTTGTGAAGGGTGTATCATATTTTGGTGAAAGGGTTAACCTCGAAAAAAGGGTGGAGATGGGGGTCAAACTCTACTCTGACGCATTCCAGGAGGGAAGGTCAGGCTGTTGACCTCGGTCAACGAGCCCGACCACCTGGTTGGTCCACGTGGACCAACCAGGAAAACCTCCTGGAAATACCTTATTAAATCAATAACAAAATATAAAACGATTTATTTAATTTTAGATTATAAAATAAAAAATGTTTGAAATTTTGTAAAGAATTTTATCATGATTTTTAATTATTTTTATGAGGTTTATTTTTACAAGTTCACTTTTATGTCCTTTATAGGTATTATACCTATATACTTTATTTCTTAATTTCTATTTTATGTATTTTAATTTTATTATTTTTAGTTTTTATTTTATTATAAAATACTTTTATACATGTAATTATATTTTTATTTTATTTTTCTGATATGTTTTGTATATTTAATAAAATATAAGTATAGTTCATACAGGTATGTCTATAGGTATATTACCTATGTATTATACATACATGTATTTTATTTTGTGCTTTCTTTACATTTTTATTCTGATTTTATTGTACAAATATATTATAAATAATATTTACAAAATTATAAAAATATAAAAATACAAAAATAATGAATAAATAAAAAATTAATATTTTCATCTGTACAAGTATACTACAAGGGTCCAAAACTCAATTTTCAAACCGTAACTCTGAAAAATACGAAACCATCTCCATTAAATAGATTATTTTATGCTATATACAATTAAAGGTGATTTTAGTACATTTCGAGTTTTTATTTGCAAGATACGGGTCTGGGAAGTTGGAGTTTTGGATTCTTATTCAGATCATAACTTTTTATCTGTACATTATTTTTTAGTGAAATCAATTTTGTATTTTTCTGAACTTAATTATCTACAACTTTCATGTACAAAGTTTCTTTATTTGAGGTATAAAAAGTGGAACCAAAAATAGGTCCCAAAATGAGTAAAGAATGAATAGAATAGTATAGGTATCTGACCCTTATCTCCCCCTACTTTATTCCTAGTCGACCTATTCATCAAGATGCCTAGGTCTCGGGGTTTTGGGTCATAAAATATTTACAATATTTTATTCTTTTTTTCTTTTCTTTTATTTATTCTATAATTTTGGCTTTAATTACAGTATTTTATACACTAATGGGTTACACATGCATGAATGCTAAGATGCTATATTTAAAGCTATTTACAGGCATTTGCTAGGGTTTTTGGTGCCAAAATGATAGAATAAAGATGATGAAATGTGGATTCATCAATGGTGATAACACCTCATCATCTCTGACGACAACATCTTAGGCGAGATTCGAGGTCATTAGAACTTGTGTTGTTGCGCAAGCACCCGAGCCTTGAGACCTTCTCCGTCAAGTCTTTAGAGGCGACAATCATGAGGTATCACATCCAACCACTCCACCCTTAGGCGAATCCCATACCTCTCAAGTGACCTCCCACACTTTCTTCTTCTCCATTATTTTGTTTTGTGTTCCGTTCTTATCTCCACCAAACTTAAATCAATCGCTGACATCACAACCGACCACCGTACTGCCTCCCTCCTTGCTTTTCCTCTATCTCCCATATCTCTCTCCACCTCCGGTCAGACCCTCACAAGAACAACGAATCCTTCTCACCACAACCATCAGATCCTCCACTTCACCTTCTTCTAAGTAGCCAAGGAGACATAACAAAGAAGATAACTCCCGAGAATGAGCCGCAAGAATCATATGATCAAGGACACGAAGAATCATATGATCAAGGGCACATCTAATGATGCCTAAATATCAATCGTTGGATCAAGTTTCATCAGATGACGACCATCCCACGTGCCGGCCCCCGAACCTAGCACCTCGAATGCCAAAGCAACCACCCCTCGGTATGTGGAGGATTCAACCACATCCAAATCGAGGCGTCGACCGAACCAGCCACCACACGTGCATCTCGCGTACGTGTGGAGAAAAATTGCAGATTGCTCCCCCGCATTCTCGAGAATTACTAAGAGGTCCAGTCACGTGCCACGCGACCCTGGAAATATTACATCGAAGCCCTCCAGAATTCCAGATATTATAAAAATATCCCTATCCAAGGGTAATTTACAAGGAGTTCCAACAATTTGGTTATTTGTTGACACAACCTTCAGAAGGGTATAATTATAAACATCTATTTATTTTCTTTTCATATCTGCCCTTGGATCTTCATAGATTCATATATTGAGCAATATTTGTCAGATTTCTACAAACTTAGTGTCAATTTAAAAATTGTCATCATATTTCACATAGAACACTTAGTTACTCATCTAGAGGCATTATTTGACATCAATAATTGATGAGTTTGTTGATTTTCCTAAGAATATCTATTGAGTGATTGATTATACTACTCAATAATTGTGGGAACTTGAGAGTAATAGATTTGGGAATTAATTTGAACATTAATTAAGTATATATCTCTATCATTAATTAAATAGTGGGGTTTCTGGATTTAGTTTATAACTCCTTTCTGCTTGAATGCTTGTATATACTTATCACCACTTTCCATCTCATCATAAAATTATCGTACTTGATGAATTTGTTATTTATCGTTCTAATTAGCTGAAAATAGGGCTTCGTATAGAGAATTAATGCATTTATTTATTAATATCATAAAATTAATTTTCATGTACTTGTGAATATTTTTCATAAATTAGCATTCATTTATGCATTCATACGCATCTCCATATTTTCACCTAATTTCAACTATTTTTAGCTAATTCATGTTAACTCCAATCGACATGAAACCAACTTCATTGTGTACATATCACTGACCTTAATAAATGAAAATTTCTAAAAAAATACTAACTTTTATATATTCAAAATAAAACCCAAACCCTAATTTCAGGATAAAAATGAAAACACCGGTATCTATCCCATACCATGACCAAATGAACTCTACTTATTTTTAAATTAATGTAAATTCCATTTCAAAAGAATCAGAGTTCATTTGTGAAAATTAGGGTTTGGGACCTAATTGTGCATTGTACATTTTTGCTGATTTTGACCTATCATTTCATGTGTATATTTCACTCATTTTAATCATTTTCTTTTTCAATTATTTATTTTATTCATAGCTCTAATAAATTACATAAAAATTAGAATCCAAAAAATCAGAAAAGCAATAAAAAATAGATTCTTACCTAGCTTATTAACCTGGTCCATCTGTATAAATTTCACTTCCATAGTCTATTTTAACATTAAATCACTCCACAAAATACCAAAAAATGTCATTTGAGTCTATTGTAGTATTTCACATCATGTTTGGTTTTTGCATGCATTGATTATTTACAAAAAAATAACTAAAAATTAAAAGTTATAAAAACGATATTTATATACATAAAATATCACCAAAAAATGCATATCTTCCATTCTGCATTCTGATTACATTTGAGTCCTTCATATATTGTAGATCGCATTTAGATGCACACTTTTCATGTTGGTCAATTTTGCATCAGAGGTCATTTGTTATTTTTAATCCATTTATTTCTATAATTATTGCACCGGTCAAAGTCCATGGTCAACACGTCATCCACGTGGTACATTCTCAATGGAGCCACATGGCTCCTGGTCAATGCCCTCATCTCCTTTTCTCTCCCTCACGTGCCTAACACGTGATTCTCCTTCACCTCACATGCCATCTTCCACCTCCAGCACCATCTTCGCCGATTGCTTCCTTTGTTGCACCGCCTACGCATCGCAACCCTGTCATGCCCCATCTTCTGGTCAGGAACACAACCAACGTTCAATCATCACCCCACCCCTTCTTATCTTCTCTAACAACCCGATCATCCAGGAACCTTATCAACTGACGAACCCATAGACATAACTTCTTATCAGCTTATCCCTTTTCGTGAACCAAATCCCTAACCTCCATCTCCATCGTTGTTGAAAACCCATTAGGAACCTAAGCTTCTACGCGTAATTCTCCTCTCATTTTGCTTCCTATTTAAAACCAAGATCCCTCTCTGTCGAGATCTTCATCTGCCATTCCATCTTCATAGAACTAGAGAGAGATAAGTTCGAGCCGGTGACAACGATCTGACCTTCATCAAGGAACCATCTCAAGCATGATCTAGAGCCTCCCCAAGGCTCCGTACGGCTGCTTCAACCTTTGGAGTAGGTCGAGCTTCGGTCCCGATCCCCAGACCTTGAAGCGATCAATAAAGTAGAGGCGCTCCTCCTCCATCTTATGGTGACCTCCTAGGTATATCTCTTTGCTTCTTCCCACTTTGTTTTCTTCATCTTAGCCTCTCCTTCCTTTTCTACCTCTATTCGTCTCGTATCACATTCTTCTTTGTCTTCCTTTCCTTTGTGCCCAACCCAATCATCCACTTCCGCCCATCGATGCGATCATCAATACCTTTGCTCCCTCCCTACATTCCCGTCTCAACCCCTCACCGACGCTGCTCCTACTCACTCACATACGTCGGAGTGCCACCACTCGCCTCTTTTGTTTAGCCATAATGCAAGGCCAAGCTTCCCGCTTGAGTCGAGCTTATCAATCGTAGGTACATGATGAATTGGCAACAACAGACCACTGTAGCACGTAAAGTCGTCCTTGAATCATCAATAAGAATGAAGACCGTAGTCTCGACATACATGAGCTCTTTGACCAAGAACTCGAGCAATCGGAGCTATTAGAAGGTGCCCAAATCTGGGCCCTTGGATCATCTTCAATCGAATGCCCACCGAGCTAAGCATCCAAGACTAAAGTATTGGGCACAATCGAAGCAAGTACGAGGCTGAAGGTTATGGGGAAAACGATAAGTGAATCACGGAAGCGTGAAGATCACATCATATGCGATCGGGAGCGACTAGTCATACTAGTGGCTTGGGGTAGCGGAACTTAAAATTTCTAAAACAATGAAACCACATAATCTGTGAATACTTATCGAATTGTTTCATCAAAACCACAAACAAGATATAAGAATACCTCTTGAAGCGTGGTTGCGATCGTGTCTCTAAAGTAAGAGACCTCCTATCTCAAGTCTGATCCAACGGAGGAGATGCTTGCGAGCACGTTGATGAAATGTATGCTCCTCGTAATCTAAGTTGATGATCCAAGCGACGAATCTCCTGATCTCATCTCACAAGATGGGACATCTTCTTCATGAGAAAGGAGCATCGAAGAAGGTGGAGATCCACGAGTAGTCGATCCGACAACACAACAACGTCACAATGATTACGAGATTCTCTAAGTCAATAAGTGTATGGCCACTTGATTGATATAGAGTAGAGGGACGACTATAGAGAGAGATGGAGAGAGTTTAATTCCTCTTGGAATTCAAGTCATCTAAAAGGCACAGGCTATCCTTCCTTTTATACTAGTTGGATGCATATGGATCTCAATCCATGTGCTCTCTTAATCCAACTGTTTAGATTAAGAAGATATTAATCAATGGCCATGATTAGTTGCTACAAATTTACAACAATAAAAAAATTAAAATAAATTAATCATATACCTTTTCATTTTAATTTAATTATAATATATAGATAATTAAGGTAGGCAACCACCATCCCTAAAATAGGGTGGTTGTCACCCTTTGAATGGTTCAAGGCGGACGACCACCTTTTAGGTGGTTAGTTGCCTTCCATAATATATTTATATATATTATATTAAAATGAAACAACTGTTATTGCATTTATCTTCACAAAATAATTCCAAATTAAATTTGTAAAAACATCAATCATGCCATTGACAAATATGAATCATATTCATATATCCAACATAATATGTAAACTAGATTTACAATTAATTTTTATTGTGAATCCAATTCATAATAATATATAATATATAATTTTATTTACAATTAAATCTCTTCAACATATTATAAATCATATTTATAATATCTGTGATTATTATGGATAGTGATATCCATATTAATCATATTTTTGATAATTAAATCACATTTAATTATCCATGATAACTCTTCTCATGTTCCCAAATAATATAAATCATATTCAATTTATTTATGACAAT
This sequence comes from Ottelia alismoides, assembly GCA_037367405.1. Lineage (NCBI taxonomy): Eukaryota > Viridiplantae > Streptophyta > Magnoliopsida > Alismatales > Hydrocharitaceae > Ottelia > Ottelia alismoides. The sequence goes on along the minus strand of JAZKJV010001827.1, from coordinate 11,499 downwards.
TAAATCACATTTAATTACCAAATTATCTCAATGCTCAGAGACATAATATATCAATGGAATTATTCTTGAATTCTTTCAATAATAATGTGATTTCTCCGTGGATACTTGGAGATAAGGACAAGGCGCACAGATCTCAGAGACCTCCCATAGATGTTTGATTAAGTCAAAACCGTAAATCTAATCTTCTCATTGAATCTGAATCATATTCAGATAAATATACAACATTTGGACTAAGATTAGATTTCTTCTATATGAGAGGAGTCACTAAAATCCAAACCTGTTTCATCTCCCCCTTGGAATGGAAGCATCATGATTATACAATCGTTTATGATCACATCACCGTCGAGTATTCCTAATACCAATACATCCGGCATACTGGAAGACCTAGAATAAACCCGAAGTTTTAGATCTTATTTAGAATGTCTTCTTCAGGGTTTTATCATTAAGTTTCTCATTTGATCATTGGGAGTTGGTATCGATCATCTACTTTTCAAAAAGCAAATATCATACCTAGGTGTTGATCATATACTTCCCAAAAGCATATATTAAACCTACAAATTCAGTCAATCTTCCAAAGAGATATGATCGTGCATGGAATTTGATTCCCAATATGTCACGAGTGAGCTCATATCTTCTAGTTCAATAATGAACCTGTATGATCCTTTTGAGAGATTATATTACTCATATACCTTGTATGCACACCAGCTCGTTGGTGTATAAACCTTGATTATGTGATCAACCTTTAGATATGCCGAATGTACATACTCAAACATATAATAACACATCTATCTCCGATTAGAGGATGTGTGCCTATAATGTGGCAACATATGACATAAGTCTTGGTTATATCTATCTCATTAGGTCAACTCTTTGACCTAACTTATCCAACACCTCCGAATCTACATTACTATGCAGAGGACCTACATCAAGAGGTCAGTAAGATATCAGAATTTAGAGAAAGGATTGTCATCTCCTTCTCAGGCCGGAGATCCTCTCTTAACAATCATTTGACGGTGCTTGATGAGTCCTCAATCTAACTCTTTGGATATCATCCAAGCACCAGTCTCTATGATTCAATATTTGAATCAACAGTTGTATGATCATTAAGATGACCATGGTATGTAACCCTAATTATATGAAGGGACCTTTTATAAAACTTAGTTATTCTTCATTTCATATTAGGGAATGGTTTGCAATAACATTTATTGCATAACTCACTGGGGGCTCGCATTGATTAGACGTGTTTTGCGAGGGTCTAAAATAATATCCTCACAGAGTGTGAAGATATGTTGTTGTTGAGGCGACCACTCACGAAACCAGAACTAAATCAGTAGCTACCCATAACATATAATGAATCAACGAATAATAAAAATGTGGAGCACAATTTATTATGTTCTACAACATAGATGTATAACATGCAAGCATGTAGAGGTCGAACCACAGAGAGCACAACAATGGTAACCTAATGATTATTGCTAATAAAAAAATTATGTATATTAGTCTCTTTTTTTATGTGGGTCTTTGATTTTTAAATTTTATTTGGTTTTTCTTTTATAATTTTCATATATGTTTTTTATTTTTTGATTTTAATTTATTTTTTTCTTTAATATTTTATAGTATTTATATTTATATGTATATAGGGGTATCATATGATAATGTATATATGAAATAAAGTATAATATATATAGATAGATGATAAATGTTCAAAAATCAGAAAAATATACCGAGGTACAATCCTTTTTATATTTCTAAAGGTTTTTCAAAATATTTAAAAGGTATTGATGATATTTAATAATGGTATATATTATATAGAGAGATATATAAGTATACAATACAATATAAGGTATTATGATTATAAATATAACTATAAAGAACTAAAATTTGCGTAATCAAATTTATGTTTTTCATAATTTTTTATTATTTTTGTGATTTTTTGAGTTTTATTATAATTATTGTATATTGTTAAAGTTAAAAATATACCAAAATAAGGACTAAATAAATAGGTTGAATTGAGTTAAAGCTTGAAAGTAGAAAAAAGAGTAAAAAATTCTCCAAACCAAATTTTATATACATATAATAATATAAAGAAAATTTAGAGATAGAAATAACTATTTTTGGATTTTTTTCGATTTTTATATTTTTATAGAGTTTTTTGGAGCTTTTTAATTTTAGTCTTTTTCTTTTTCTATTTTAGGGATTTTTTGTCTATAGATACAAAATACTAAAATAAAAAATGAGTTTTTTTGTATTTTTTTAAAAATGATTTTATATTTTTTAGATTTTTAATTCAAACAAGGACAAAAAGGGCTCCATTTTATTTCTAATAAATAGGCAATGCACATAAAATGCAAAAATAAAAATATGACTTGAAGAGAAAGCATCCAAGTACATTGTCATATTTTTGCACAATTTTTGGAATACGGGGAATATTTATAAAATCAAAGAATAAACACAAAAATTAATACAAGCAGGGGACTAATTGCAACTTTGAATAAGTTTTCATGCATTCCAGAACCCTAAAACAAAAATCCAAGGGTTGTTGTGCACTTTAACCACACATATTTAATTCAAAAACACCTGACAGGGATATATTTCCTATATCAAAAACTCTAAATTTACTTAATGCAATTTAAACTCAAAATATGCACGTAATACACAAATGTATGGATTAAACTAAAATACAAGAAGTCGTAATGTGGAATTGAAAATACGATAAGAAAATCTATATAGGAATTGAAAAGGCGCAAGTCATATCTGATGGTTTATCAGAGAGCATAGGCATCACCGGAGCTCCGCTAGGGACCTCCTCTCCTCTTTTCTCCGCACTCCAACACCATGGGGATGCACCTTTGTCACGGTACACACACACACACACACTTGTTGGAGAGAGAACAGAGCCCAAAGAGGGATCAAATTTTGAGCAAGGAGGGGAGGGATTTTATTTATAGACATGATAATGGATTGGTCAAAGGATTGTGGCTGAATCGAGGTCCTGCGATGTGATCTTTGGTTAGGGCATGATTCAAGGATGTCCAATATCCATGAAATGCGCATCGCACCTAGCCAGAGCATCATGAGCTTAGGCGGAAAAAATGGCGAAATCTTAGGTCCCCGCAATCTGGCGACTGGAGGAGGAGAGAGGGGTCGTTGACTTGGGCCCAACAACTGGTGGGCTACGATTGGTCCACCTCAGGTCGCTACAAGACAAAACAGGGTAAAAATTGGCAACAGTGAGAAATAAAATAATAAATGAATTTATTAATTTTAGGTTATAAAATAAAAATCTTTATTATTTTCTTTAGTATTTTATTATAATTTTTATTTATTTTTATGAGTTAATTTATTAGTTATCGATATATTTACCTATTCTAATATATTTTATTTTTTTGTATTTTATATACATAATTTGTATATTTATAACTTATTTTTATATACATAAATATATGTTTCTTTTGTTAATTCTGATGTATTTTGTACACCCAAATAAATAGAGATATATGTTATATATGTATAAATATTGTTTATTTATCTATGTATTTTTATATACAATTTTGTTTTAGTGTTTTCTTTATGGTTTTATTCTATTATATATATGTACACATATTATAACTAATAATTACAACACTATAAAAATATAATTATATTAAAATGGTAAAGAATAAATAAAATGACATTTTATTCATGTATATAGTACAATAGGGGTCCAAAACCTAACTCTTAACTCTAAATTAGATGAAACTACCATCATTAAATTGATAAGTAAAAGTTACATACAATTAAAGGCGACTTTGATGCATTTTGAGTTCATATGGAGAAGATATGAGTATGAGAAGTTTAGGTTTTGGATTCTTATTCAGAGTATAAAATGTACATGTATATTATTTTTGTGTGAAATCAGTTTTATCTTTTTCTTTGTATTTTTATCTACACCTTTCATGTACAAAGTTTCTTTATTTGAGGTATAAATAATAAATAATAAATAATAAAATGGGTCCCAAAAAAGAATTATTTAAAGGTAAAATTTAGGGTTTTTATAGTTGTTTGTGACCCTTATCTACTCCTACTTTATTCCTTGTCGACCCAATCATGAAGATGCCTAGGTCTCGGTGTCATAAAACACCATTGGTATTTTATTTCTTTTTCTTTTCTTTATTCTTTTATTTTAGTTTTAAATAATTTATTTTATACATTTTTTATACAATAAATGATAAATGTTAATTTGCACAAAATAATGATATTTACATGCCTTTAACAAGGATTTAAAGGCCAAAAATAAAAGAATAAAGGCAACGAAATGGAGATTCTTCACCCTCTATACTTGCCTTTGCTAGTCCTTAGCAAACACTTATACAATAAGTGTAGAAAATAAAAATACAGAAAATAAAAAGAAAAAAACTTATATTGATTTTAATTTTCAAACTTATCTTCATAAAATCAAAGTTTGGAGCTTAAGTCGGACCTTTGGATTTTAGGTGCAGACGGAACCTTATTGAGAAACGGATTTGAAATACAATAGCCTTTGAGAATCATGAAACTCTGCTCAAGTCTCCTTAATATCCGGGTCATAACAAATCAACACATACGTAAACTCTTATGGCTATGAATCTATCTTGGACAGTGTATGTGATATGTATCTCTCCTCATCTTAAGCGGTAAAAGTTAGTCTTCACCAACATTGTGACCATAATTCTCCAATCCAACTCCTCTTTCCTCGAGAAGCAGGGTATTCCTTTCTAAGTTCAAGTACAGCCAGCCTAAGAGGAGGAGATGGAGAGAATAATGGATGGTAACCAGTGTAGCTACCTATCCTAGGATGCTTGACTAGTGTAGCCAAGTCATGCGGCTGTAGGGTCACATACATAAGACTTTGAAGCTCAAGCTTTCTTATTGACTATACATCTATATACACTCCGACAAGCATTTTATTTTCAATTAGGTCTATCTACTTTTTTTGGAGTTGTTTGATTTTGCATTTTTTGAATACTATATACAACATCATTTACATAAGGAATTTTTCCTCTTAAGCCCATAGACTATCCCTCTTTTGAAGCTTTATTGCAACCCACAACTTCTGTCTTTAGACCTCATGGCTACTGGATCGGGTTGGGGTACAATGGCCACAAATGTGTGATTTCTAATGTTTCCATTGGCTTGTGTCTCTGATGAATGTGCCTGAGTGGGTATAATAATCGTACTCGTTGTAGTACGATACTCATCCAATTAATCAGAACCGAATCAAATGTCTTTGTGAAGAGGGCTCCATTTTTAATTTACATCCCGAGCAAGTCCGTAGTCGAATATATGGAGGAAAAGGAACAACTTTGGATTAATTTACAAGACTTAGGTCTCTTTTTGTATTTTTAATGCAAAATGAATACAAAAGCAAAATGCAGGTCAATCAAGTTAATAAGAAAACACACAACTTAGCCAAATAATTTTAATGTGACATTAATCCAATTCAGTCAACTTATATTTCTTATAGAATCCTAATCCAATGATGAATGCAAAACACAATTGTTTTGGAATTTTAAGGGTTAAAATGCAACAATGAAAAATACACACTTTTATGGGGTTTTATGTATTTTTTTACATAAACAGAATGCAAATTTTATTGGAACTTAAACATGATGCAATGAGGCTACAACAATGTTTTTGTAATTTTTCAATAATATATGAATTTTATGGATTTTTAATAAAAAAGAGTGACTGTAAGTATTTAATTCCTAATAAATCCGTAATTTCAATTTATCTAGAGAGTGAATAATCTCAACAAGGTATTTAAATATGTAATATAGAAGATTGAAATTTTGTAAAAATAATGTGTGTGGATTTGATCAAAAATCATTTATTAAAATCATTCTACAATTTATTTAAGGCATATGACAACTCCAATTTATATGAAATTTGGATAGTTATTAAATAATGCATTATATTTGATTTTTGAAAAAATTTCGAGTAACTGTGAGTTAAATACGAATTTATGATCATAAATTGGGTAAATTATGAAAATTTTCTCTAATATAGTTTTAATTAATTACCCAAAGCTCACAAAAATAAAAATAAATAGTGAAATGATGAAGAATTAGTTGTTAAACAACATGACATTTTTCATCAAATAAAAATGATGTAAAATGTATGTCCAAATTAACCATGAAAATAAGTGTAGCCATACAATTTCGGAAAATAAAAAGTGACAACGCAAACTTTGCACATGGGGACTTTCATAATAACCAAACCTTAAAATAACAATAATGTATTTTTTACACAATAAAGAAAATGCGAGAGACCTTTCTTCCATTGCGATTAGGACACGATGGAGTTGGAAGGAGGTGGCGAACTTGGCGGTTGATGGAAGAGGCTCCAAGGCGCGACCCGTACGGGGAGGCGGCCGGCCGAGGGGGCGAATAATGGGGGATGCAGTTCTGTAGCGGAGGTTGGAGATCTGTGGGTGAGGACGATCGTTACAGCAAGTGGCTGCAGTGGCACGGGACGCACGAGGAATGCGGAGGGTCGTGCAATGGGCTGCGGTTAGTTGGGCATGGCGGCGTGCGTGGAGGGGCGGCTGGAGCAGGCAGGCTGGAGGTAGGGACAGAGGGTCGTGGGAGGAGGAGCCATCGCTGGTTAGAGGGGTTGTGGTGAGGTGCCACACATGGTGGCACGAAGCAGCAGATGGCGGTGCAGCTACACGTGGTAGCGCGCTGCAACCAGGAGGGCAACGACGATTGCAGGCGACTAAATGTGGTGGCAGTAATCGGTGGTGGCCAGGAGGGGGTCGGCCGCCTGCTTCTGTTTTCTATTTTTTTATTTTTAGCTATTTTGTTTTAATTAATTTTTTAATATTTTTATTGACATGGAAAAATGGAGAAGTGGGAGTGATGAATAAAGATGAGGGAGATGGTGTGAGTGTATGGTTGTGGTTTAAAAAAACATGGGAAAATTGTTAGATAAAATAAAATAAAAAGGGAAATGAGAGGGAATACTTACTTGTGGTTCGCCATATTTGCAGAAGCAGCTACACTAGATTCATGTCGTGAACTCAATCCGATTAGCGAAAACATCAGAGAAACTATGTGAGCTTGATGGAAAACTCACGACACAGGGCGGTGGTCACCATGGATCTCGCCTAAAAGGAGGTAGTTGTTGGACGTGTGAGCCCCGAGCGAACCATTCTTACAATAAATGTTATTGTAATATATATGTTTATCAATAAAAGTTATTGGTGTTTCACTCCCTTTCTGAAATTAAATGAATGAATGCACTATAAGGTCCCTCTGTACAATTAGGGTTATGTACCATGGCCATCTTGATGATCATATAGCTGTTGATTCATTAGATGGATCATAGAGGCTGGTGTTTGGATGAATATCTAAAGAGTTAGATAGATGACTCATCAAGCACCGTCAAATGCTCATTATGAGATGATCTCCAACCTGAGTAGGAGATGGCAATCTTTTCTCACATGGGCTGATATCTGACCGACCTCTTGATGCAGGTCCTCTGCATAGGAATAGTGATTCGGAGGTGTCAGATTAGTTAGGTCAATGGGTTGACTTAACGAGATCGAGATAACCTAAGTCCTATGTTGAATGCTGTCACAGCATAAGCACGCATCCTCTGACCGGAGACAGATGTGTTACAATATGTCTGAGTATGTACATTTGGCAGGCCAATAGGTTGATGACCTAACCAAGGTCTATACACCGGCGCGCTAGTGTGCATGTAAGGGCATATGAGTAATACGATCTCTCAAAGGGATCATACAGGTTCACTTATGAACCGGAAGACATGAGCTCACTCATGAGGTATTAGGACCGATCAAATTCCATGCATGGTCGTCGTGCTTTGGAAGCATGACATGAATTCGAAGGTATGTGATAACACGGGTTTGGCAAGGGTCAAAGTACGTTCCACACAAGGTGGAGATGAAGTCGTTGAGGGGACCGCTCACTAAACCCATGTTAAGCAACAATTAACCCACAATAAAGAATAAATCAATTGAGTCCCAAAAAATGTGAATTAAAATTTATTAACTCTACCATAATGATGCATAGTACGTAAGCAAGTAGACGTCGAACCACAGAGAGCAAAAACTGGTAACCTACAATTATTCATATACAAGCTGGTCATGTATGCACACAAGTCTTTTTGTGGTTTTTTTAATTTTAAAAAATTTTTTATTCAATTTTTGATTTTGTTCTTTTGTATTTTATTTTTTATTTACTCATTTTATATTTTCTTTTTATATTTTGCATTTTTTTTATTTTTTTTCTTTTTCTTTTAATAGACATATAATACATACTAAGGTATATATATGGATATACTAGAGATAAGAGGGAGGTGAAAATAGGGGAGAATACTCAAAATACAGTACATAAAATATTTTTGTGATTTTTAAATTTTGCTAATGTTTTTGTGATTTTTCTAGGTTTTTCCTAATTTTTTGGTATTTTTAAAGGCCAAAACTACTAGAAAACAGTGAATTGAGTTGATGGCCGACATTAAAATGAGGATGAAAAATATCAAACAATGTCCAAATTCCTCAAATTAACTTTAAATACAAGATAATGAAATAGGGAAAATTCAGCAACTGAAATCTTATTTTTAGGATTTTTATGGAATTTTTAATGTTTTATAAAGGTTTTTGGGGTTTTACAAGTTTTAGGAGTTTCCTTTTGTATTTTTTAGTGATTTTTGAATAGAAAATCAAGCACACTAAAAATCACAACATATATTTTTTGAGAATTTTTCAAGGGGTTTTTATATTTTTTTGGGATTTTATGATGCAAACAGTAGCAAAAATGCATGTTTTTGAATTTTATAAATATGAAAATGCAATAAAAATGCAATATAAAAATATGGCGTAGTAATACAATGGATCAGGGGCCTATGGTGATTTTTTTGGTGACTTTTGGAATTTTAGAGATGCATGCAATAAATAGGGAAAGCAAAAAGAAATCCAACACTCGCAAGGGCATTTGTGTAAATAAAATGAAGTCCAGGGGTTTCTGTGCAAATATACCAAAAATTTTGAGCGTTAACATGAAGTTTATGGACCAAATACATATTTCAAAACCCTCCAGGGGGTCATTGCAATTTTTCCAATCACGTGGTACTATACGTGACTCACACGCACATGGACCAAAATGCAAATTCGTAAAGTGTAGGGGTCTGCGTGTATTTTCCACAAAAATATAACACTACAACTTTTATTTAATGGACTTTTACGAAAGACAAATAAGTACAAGGACATTCATGAAATTTTTCCAACACACGTGGGACCTCATGTGATCTGACGTGGAATGGTCCTCGATGTAAATACCAAAAACCCAAGAGTCTTTTTACAAAATACCACTTTATTTTAAACGTCACACTGTATTTAATGGACTAAATGATAAATACAAATAGGCAGGGGCTTAAAGTGTAAATTACCCCTTATTAGGCGCTGACGGACGACGGATCTTTATTCACTTGAACACGTGTCGTGTCATCCATCTGACGGTTGATGATGCTTCGTGGTTGGATGGTTGAGATTAGATCTCCTAATGAGATTGGACGGTCACGAGGCTTACGACAGCTGCTATGCCTGGGGTCTTCATCTTCATCGGACGACTTTGGAGCGGCATGGAAGAACAGGGATGAAGTTCGCACGCGGCGAGCTTCGATCGTGAATAGCCAATGCCTTCGGCCTTCTTCGTCACCTCCGATGGTCTCTACATGTGCCTGGAAGCTGCCCGCGTCAGCTGATGGTCTCCGCTTGGCCCCTGGAGGTCCCAGTCATTCAAGAGAGCTCAAGGAAGGGAGGGACCTCCAGGAACCTCTTCTTGGAATCGATCAAGCCCAAGAGGGCTCTTTTCACGTCAAGACCTGCACAGGAAGAACAAGCGGCTCGAGGCGAAGCTCCTCGACCAGGGGTTTGAAGCTTTAGCGCCAAAAAGAAGGTGGCCGGTGAGGTTCCAGCGAGCAGTGGAGGGGAACCTCGATTCGCAGAACCACGAGGGATCTGGTTGATCAAGGGTGTGGGGATGATGGAGAAGGTGATAGGGAACGAGATGGGGGCGATACACGCGTCGGAGGTTAACTAGAGAGCTCAGGAGTCATCGCCGGAGCGGAGCTCCGGCGAACTACGACTCGACCGAGGTGAGGCGATTAACTTAACCAAAAGTGAAACTAAAGGCGGGAAATAAATGCTGGAATAAAAACCTATATAATAAAGCGATAAAAGGTGCTCTGATACCTGGTGGTGAACCAGGGAGCGTGGCGTCGTCGGAGCTCCACCGTGGGTGCAACTCCCTCCTCCTCCGACCGATTCAAGGTGCCAAAGACCTCCTCGTGTCACGAGGAAACCTCCAAGACCGAATACGAGGAAGGGAGAAGACTAAAACTGACCAAATTTATGAAGGAGGGGGAACTGGGTTATTTATAGACATAGGTGGACACCCTTATTGACCGACGATTGTCGAGTGATATGGTGGATGTTTAAGCGATCCTAGGCATCGAGGTGTATGTACAATGTGCTAGGAACAATTCTTGTGGAGGAAGCGAGCACGATCGATGGACGAGACGCCCACGAAAAATGCCAAGAAATCGGGGATTCAACAGGTCTGTCAGCTCATAGAGGCAGACGGGACAATTGACCCGAGGTCAACGAAGGTCGCGTTGGGATTGGTCCACGTCGGCCGCTACAGGACAAAACATGAGTTTTTATTCGAAAATAATAGTTTTAAATAGTAAATGATTTTATTATTTTTTGAGTATAAATAAAAAATGTTTATTATTTTATGTAGTATTTTAATATGATTTTTATTTTTTTTGGCTTTATTTATTAGTAATTAATTTTTATGAGTGTATTTATATGTATATTTACCTATGTTTGGTGTATTTTTATTTTATATATTTTATTTTATTATTTTATTTTCTTATTTTATATATTTATAACTTATTTTTATGAGTCTAAATATATTTTTATTTGATTTTTATGAGTTTATTTGCATATTTAAATAAATAGGTATATGAATTGTATAGGTATAGTTGTAGGTATTTTGTCTATGTTTTATACTCTATATTTTTTTATTTTTCATTTTCTTGTTAGTTTTATTTTGATTTGGATGTACATCTATATTATAGGTAATTTATATAAAATTATAAAAATATGAATTTGTGAAAATAATACATGATGAATAAATTGAATATTTTAATCAGTATTATGTACAACAACGACCAAAAACATATCTCTGCATTTTAACTAAAAAATATGAAACCACCTCCATTAAATAGTTCTTGAAAAATTATATGCAATTAGAGGTGATTTTGCTATGTTTTGAGTTTTTATCTGAAAGATATGGGTTTGTGAAGTTTGGTTTTTGGATTTTTTATTCTGGGTGTAACATGTACACTGTATATCATTTTTGTGCAAACTCAATTTTGTATTTTTATGTACATTATTGTCTACAACTTTCTTGTACAAAGTTTTCTTATTTGATGAATAAATAATTAAATACA